>JACXSJ010000185.1:26558-39410 GCA_014851325.1 Pentalonia nigronervosa
AAAACTAATGAAAAAAATAAATCAGATGAAACTGTTTTGGTATAGTTATTATTAAACTTATTAGTATAATAGGTAATGTATAGTAGGTACATACTTATTCAGGTAATGTTACCACCCATAAAAACTGAATTACTGTAGAACCATTAACTTCCCAGTTATATTTAGAATTCAAACCACGGACGTTTGAAAAATTTATCAATGCGGTTATATCAAAATTTAAATTTTTAATATAAAATGATTTATTATATGCCATACCTCAATATCAATATTGATGAAAAAACGTGTATTTGCAGAGATTATGGTTGTTTGCCAGTTCGCAATCCAAATGACTACCAAATCATTTACCACAAATTACGAATTTTCGAAGCCAATAAATATGTTTTTAACGATGGCGTAAAGCTGTTGATTATGGCAATAGATGCGTGCTTCAAGGTGGACGGTACTTGTCCTGGGTATATATTCTTATTCGACATGCGCGGCGTCCGATTGGGCCATCTCACCAGACTGAGCATATCTTCACTCCGAAAATTCTTCACATTCATACAAGTAGGTATTTACACAATAGAGGCATTATAGGCACCTATATAGAGTTGTTGTACGTAAAAGGTCATTTCTTCTTCCGTGAGACACAATTTTTTTCACTATAGATTGAGCAAATAAATATTTTTCACGTTATATGCCTCTAATATTTATTTTACCTATACCTACTGAAGTTACTATACTGTCGTCACTGCTCCAGAGACGTATGCAATCCAATTAGAAAGTCTACCTATTCTGGAAAAAAAACGTAATAGGTAGCCGCAGAGAAGTGTTAACCGTGATATTGAAGGGTAATTGCTCGATAATTTTATAGGATGTACCTACACAAATATCCAGATATTGTTATATAATTTTAATATTAATCACTAAGCGTAATTATATAGGTAGTAATTAATACTTCATTAACAGCGTTCAAAAATCAAAATAAAATGATTCATGTTGAGCATGCCGCATGGGAGTGGGTACGGTAACTGCGTAAGAGTCAAGTGTGGTATGTCATTTAAAAAATGAATTGCCGAAATATTTTTATTCAGTTTTTCACATTGTTTAAAATAATACATGGATTTGTGTACAATTTTTTCAACAAACGTTAACGATTCAAACTATAGGTAGTTGTCTAACCAATAATGAATTGCAATATATAAGTATTTAGATTATACATTTTAAATAAAATATGCACTATTGGCTATTAATGTCCAATTGTCATACTGCAGTTGTTTACTTTTTTTCTGGTTTTGTGAATGGGTCAAATAATTAGATCAAGGTTGACAAGAATACTGAAACGTAAAGATGTACCTACCTACTTAGTATTACATACATTATAAATGCAACTTTTTTTATTTTGCACAAGTAATATTTAATCCGAATGATTGGCCGTCTAGAGTGCATACGCAATTACAATGACTCTAAAATTCAATAAACTAATATTCAATGAAATAGGTACCACAACTTGAGAGAATGTCAGCAAACTATACTATATATTTGTTTTCTGTCTCTGGCCTAAGCAAATTAGCGTTCAGAAGAATCAATTTTGTGTTTTAATTTTAATATTAGAGTTCATTGGTCTATCATCTCACTCAGAGGCAATCTGGGTTACCTCAAAAGCTTTTGATGATATTTTAGTTTTAAAATTATAAGTAATTACTTATGAACATTTTTATATATTATTATAACTCTATTTAAAATTAAAATATCAATAAAATTCAATAATGCTATATAATGTTCTCACATTTGATAATCGGTTAATTCACTCAAATTTAAAAGCTTACAACACGAAATTGGTTCTTCAAAAACGTAAATTTGCTATGTTGCACATGGATCTGAGATAAAAATAAATAGTAAATATGCTGACATATCCTCTTAAACAAATTCCAATCATTAAAAAATTAAGATTAGAATAACTTGAGTGAATATTTTTTTTCGTTTTACCATAGTATTGAAATTCGTGGATAGGTTCAATCATGGATAAATGCACTGTTATATGATCTCAATACTTGGATGAAATATCGTGAACAGTTCATGCAGACTTGTTTTTTTATTATTATACTAACTAGATTTATATGCGCATTTGCATATTTTTTTTTTTTTGCAACTTCTGATTATTTTATTTCGTATATTTTAGCATAAATTTTTAATAAAATTCATATTGTTACATATTTTGACAATAGAGACCTAAAATGCATCATGTTATATTATGGTATATTTTAGCCGTGGCGGTTGGTAAAATAAGAAAATAGATTATCAATCCAAAATAAAATATACCCAAGCATAAGAACTCAAGTACCCAATTATGTTACCTAATTATTGGAACACGGTAATAATGTATTACCTACTGAGTTTAATTATGACGTGAGCCTGTGTGCGTTTTGTGGTGGCCAATGCCAATAAACAGACAGCGTGACGTGGCACAGATGCGCATACCCAAGTCGAAAACATATAGTGAGTTTATCCATGGGCTTGACGGGATAATAAACTTACAATTCAGTAGCCAAACATTTTTTTGTTCTAATTACTTATAATCAATATAGCATTTGCCTACTATTTATTTGATTTTTTTATATTTCGATGATATTATACCTAATATTATTATGTTATATCTATAATAACTGTCTATCCATCCATTATAACGACCGTGATAACTAACAAGTAATAACAATGTACATTTTATAAAAATATTAATTTACGATATTTTTTTGCCTGCACGCTATTGAGATATCTACTTACTATTGTTTCATTTTGAGTACAGTGATTATGTCAATGAAAATAACAATCAACTAATTAATCTCCTGCTATATAAAATGTATGGTTTTTTGTTTTTTTTTACCTTATATTTCATTTATTGAAGTGAATAATAACAATGTATTGCTTACAAGTGCGTGTTTACTAGCTGTTACAGAAATGTCAATTTGTTTACATATTTATTGAATTTAATTACAAATTAATTATTGGTTATATTTTATTTGGACTCATCAATCAGGAAATTTAGTAACATGTTCGTAGAATATGGTTTTCTTTACTTAAAAAGACGGTGTATATCTATATAGATAAAGCATAATATAACTATATAAATCTTAAATTACAATATTCTCATTAAAATAGAGTGGTAAAGTATGTTTAGAAATTACTTGTGTGAAGTAAAATATTTCATCAATACCCATAGCCAATAAGTGTATCTATATTTTGTATTGCAATACTAGTTGACATTTTGTTTTTTTATGCATAATAAAATAATAAATTCTTATGTAATATAATCTGAGATGAACACTATATTAATAGTCTTTGCTAATTAGTAATCACTATCGAATATCCATACAAAATCTGCAAATGTGTGTTGAATTTAGTATTTACATTGGACAAAAGGGAACGCAGTAAGCATCTATATCTAATTTATGTGTACATATTTAATGGTTTTTTCCCAGTCTAATACAATAAATAAATAAAATATATTTCAGATTAAAAACCAATTACTATTTATTATTTAACTGTTACTTTGCTGGTATACGTAATCATAAAGTGCAAGAATGATAATTCGCATATTTAGAAAAACTGTAATCTTATATATGCTCAACTATATATTATGAAAAAAATATAATTTGTGACTTTTACTATTGATTTTATAATAAAAATAATAATAATTCTATTGCTAATACAATATAAATGTTTGTTGCATGGCCTTGGCCTATAGGCCGCATTAATTTCGTTTAATATCGTAGCGTTTAACGAACTGTATGTATAATATTAAGTATCAACTAGCAGATACCCATCATTATATAACGATTGTATAGTTTAATAAATGTATATAAATATTTGGCAATAAACAGTTTTAGTTAGTTTTTACAATGAACACTTGACTTATAATCAATGTAAAATAGTAAAATACCAATAAATTATTTCACTTTGTTACTAATATTGGTAAATACTTGAAACCTGTTAATTATATTAGAAATAAAACAAAATCCAGATATAGATTAAATTAGGTAATAATTTGTTTAGTTGTATAAGAAACATGTCCATTTAAATATTTTCGAAATGGTTTTAGATATAAAATTAATTTTGTGTGTTACTCACCCCGTATATAGTTATTAATTAAGAATATTATTGTTATTCCAGGAAGGTTTACCTGTTCGTCTTCGAGGTATTCATGTCCTAAACACTCAGTCAATTGTTGACAAAATGATGATGTTGTTGAAACCTTTCATGAAAAAGGAGCTGTTGAGTATGGTAAATATGAATTAATCAATAATTTCTAGTATATGCGTATATGCAGATAACTAAAATAAGTATTAATTGCATTTTTTTGGATCACGTGTCAGTATATAACAAAATAAATGCTTTCGAGTTACATTTATTATGTATACGAGTACACGAGTACACAAAAGCATCAAAATGTAGTTAGGTATAATTCTGTACAACGCTGTAAATTAGTTTTTTTTACTGATATTTTGTTTTAAATAATCATTTTTATGGGAATTATTTTTGATGCATTTTATTGGCTGCAATGAGTCAATTATTGGTTTATAATAATATTTATTTACTTCTCAACATTTCTTAAGCATCGTTTTAACTAGTTCACGGTCCATGCAGTGTCTATTAGATCTAAAAAATATACGCAGTAAGAACGATTATTTACTTTTTTCTTTTTACAGTTTTACTTTTACTTATTTATTCTGTTGTGGGTTTATAATGTTTTTTAATATTTAAAACAAACACTTGTACTTTTAACAGTTATCGTACGTCGTATACGCTCCCTCAACGTTTCACCTGACGCATAACGTAACTTTTAGCCAAACTCTCCAATGCTAAATCACTATAGTAAACATTGTGTACCATAAATATATGTTGTTCGGGTCGTCATAATGTTTAAATATCTAAAATACAGTTGAACAAAAAAAATACATTGCAATTTTAGTTGTTTTAAATTGAATCTCAAGTCTCAAACTTGTACAATTGTACGTAATTAATAAAGTTATATATACATGTGGTACATCATATATATATATATATATAGACGTCTGGGAGTATAATTTAATAGAATCTAGTGAAATCACTGCAGATTAGTTCTTAAATTCTTAACACCTATGTACTACAAAGTCACCAGTTTCATTGGATGAGACTGAGTGTCTTAATAACCTAACCACGTCAGTGCTACAGACCACGTCTCAAATACCTATATATATAATGTAGTTGGTCGGCGGCGACAAGATAATAATAATATATACTCTGATACCCAAAAACTCTAATTTATAAGACTATATACGCTTTTTATAAAATAACAAAAATCGTGTCTAACATAACATATCATCATACGCTTAGTATACAACGTCACTAAACTGAACGATTAATCATTAATGAGCTGAACCGGTCGATCTTTATGTCGGCCGAGTAAGTGAAATAATGAAATACCTACGATACCACACAGACTGATTGGCGCATGTAGTCGCCCCAGTATTGAAGTCCTATTACCCAAATGATTAGCCTGTTTAAAATTATTACTGTGACGTCGGTAATCGTATAAGCATTTTATAATACGGTTATACGTGTATATTATATTAGAGAGCACGATGTGTCATCAGAAAACAGATATAGGTATATTATTTTACTCCGTTAAATTAAAATAAATAAATAAGACCGTAAAATTATTCGTTATTATACATTTTAATACAGCCATTTAGGAACTCTAGTTTGGAAATTTTTTTTATGAAATAAACGTAAATATAGTGTATACATAGATAATATCGCATGGTGTGTGACGATTTATCGATCTGATGTGTAGTTAGGTATGTGATGATATTATGCACTTGATATTAGGTACCTGCGTATAACATTATGCAAAACGAAAATCAATATGTTATGTTATGCGAATCGCGGTATAGATCTATTATCTATATAATATATTATAAGTACCTCTATATGTAACATGTAATCATACTTTAACCATGAAACGCGGTTGTTAAACAATCTTCGTTGCCGGTTTCAGGTACACTTCTACACGGAAAGAGACGTGGAGAAAATTTACGAAGCGGTGCCGAAACAGTGTCTGCCCGAAGACTACGGCGGCCAGGCGCAATCCATTGAGAAAACGCACGGTATGCATAATAATACACAACCTACACAATAATAATAATATATAATATGTCATCGTGCTAGTCCCGTATGCATTATAAGTCACAATATTATAATATTACGCAGCCACGCATATCCATCACACATCATGCGTGCAAGCACTAAGCAGTACATATATTATGTACGTCCACGTCTAAAGTAGGTATATAGCTATACCTAGGTAACCATTATATTATATAGGTATATATGAGAGCGCATGTCATGCACGACCCGTGTGTGCAATTTATTACACAGGGTGATTTTGTTTTATTTTTTTATCGTCACGACCGTCCGCGAAAGCCTATGATGATGGTATGATATAATATTGTCATCCGCACGAGGTTTTTATTTATTTCCATATTATAGACTTTTAACGAGAAAAAGGGTGCACGCATAATAATAATAGGCACAACGTGCACTACATGTGTACAGAATAATAAAAACATATACCTACATTTATAATATTTGTCTATTATATTATGTGTCGAGTATCCCCGTCGACACCTACCTACAAGGGTGCCTATCTGTCAAAACCTAGGAGTGACAATCATAAAAAAATGTGATTTATCAGATGTCATCACGAATTTGCATAAACCATTTAATCGTGTACATACGTAGGTATAACAAAAATGGTGAGCCAGATGATAGCACACAGTAACCTTTTTTCATTCAAACTGAAACGACGATATTATAGGAATAAAATATAATGATTAAAAAGAAAAATCATTTGTCTAGGGGGGGGGGTGAAGTTTATATAATACAGAATCAGTCACGGAGTTTTAATATAGGACATAGGTACGGGACTACCGACTTTTTATATCCATTGTGTATACGTACGACATACATAGGTCGTAGAAATAGATGTAGGTACTTATATTGTAATATTATGTGTAGGGTTAGCTGGTTACGTGCACGACACACATGTAGCAGGCGTATTACCTATTGTTGTAATATTGTTTATGCAAAAATATAATATAATATTATTTTTTATGTAGTCGTCGGACGCACTATCCTTATTACTAGACGAACGCAAATTATATATAAATAGGTTAGGTTACATACGTATTATACTTATAATGTTCTCAAGGTCCACCGCCGTTGCATAATATCGGTGTACGAAAATTTTGAGGTGGGAGTGACGCGGGAGAGTATCTATCGTCTTTTCATACGTATGTATATTAGGCATATTAAAAATATGTATTTATACGCGTGCATATTATTATCACATACATGTGTTGTATATATCATGTAGGTAGATAGGTCGGTGTCGTGATTACAATATTTAATATAATCATTAATGCGGTGTACGGTGCAGGGGTTAAATCGCACGTTTTGACCCGGACAGCGGACGCGTGCGATTTTGATTTAACCACCTCTTTCCACTATCATTATGCCACATTTTAAACGTGTGGGATTTTTTTTTATATACCTAATGTATTAGATTGCTTATACCGCTATATGCTTATATTTTTATGGAGTTTGTGCCGCGTCGTATTGTGCACACATTGATAATGAGGTTGCCATCACGCAGATGACTGCAACGCGTAAACGTGATTTTTTTATAATATTACTCATGTATTATGACCGGGAGACATTCGTGATTTTTGTGCTTTTGGACGATTTATAGTATCTATTATACTCATTAAGTGTACGGAGGTATGCACAGCGCTGGTTGTCCAACCGTACCATCCTCCCTCCTTGTACATAGGTACTCCCGATAACCGCATATTCATACAACCATATAGGTACCTACTAGCCACTATAAAAAAAAATAGTTATGTTATACTCATCTATACCACCATACATACTAGCTCTTGCTTTATACACTTTAAAGTACTTGTTGGTTACCTAGATTACCTTCATTATCTTGATTGCGTTTTTCTTTTGAAGGCTGTTGAATTATTTTATTGCTGTCTAAATTACCAATCCAGTATATTCAGTTTAAATATGAATTATATAAAATTATTAATTAAATTTAATACTAAAATATAAAATAAAAGTATTACGAAAATACTTTTAGATTTGCTATGAAAATAAAAACAATCTCTGGGTAAAAAATAATTTTTTATTAGCACCTAGAGATCCGGCGGAGTTACTAGGTCGGATAGTTTAAATTAAAAACATCCCTTAATTTGCTATGATCGATAATCGATAGTTAACTAATAGATAACCCTCATAAGTTATCGATAGTCGGAGATAAACATGTAATTAGGTCATGGGAGTTAGTCAGAAACTATTAAAAAGTATTACTGTATCAACTTTAAAACTTAAATATGCCCAGGTATTTGAATAGCGTGCAATAGAAATTATGATAATTCAATTTATAAGTTATATACACATACGCGTGATATGATTACTTCAGCTCTATAAATTGACAATTTCAGAAGGGCAAATTATATTACTTATAAGTATTTTTACTTTTAGTTTATGTACCTATGTAGTATTGCGTAGTTATTCGTTAAAATCTTGTTAAAATGTTGAAACTGCACGAGTCTGCGGGAATCTATTTTGCACGCCGTACCATCTTCGGAGATGTAATTGAAATTTAAATATGAAATGGTTCATATCTATGCCAATACGACATAAGGTTACAAATAATTAAAAACATGCAATTAGTGTTATAAATAATTACAAAAAAAAATAAATTACACATTTTGAATGCTTGTCGGGATATGTAGGTAGGTTTAATAAGCATGGTTCACTATAAGAAAAAAAATTCATACTTCGTACCTCTAGTTTAATTATAATAATAACCAATGATAATATGTATGGGATTAATTTGTGTTTTTTTGATTTATGGAAATTATGGAATAGTAGAAAAAGGAATAATATTTTAGGTAATAATAGGTTATTATGATACATTTTTATATTACAGCTCAATTTATCGAATGGATGAAATTAATTAAGCCGTTGTTAGAAAAAGACTATCAATACAAAGTTGACGAATCAAAGAGACCGAAGAAGAGTAAGAAGTCCATATCAACTTCATTTAAATCGTTGGAAATCGACTGATGTTATGAACCACCACTAAAAATTACAAAATGTAATGTTGCTCGTATAAAATAATAACCAAAAGACGAAAAGAACCACAATTTATAACGATATATTCACGGGTCGGGTAAAAATAAGATTATTTATAAATATTTATTTAACTTATTTTGTTAAAAAAAATTTATAACTATGATTATATTGTGGTAAAATGTAATATTTTTTATTATTATTATTATTATTATAAACCTAGGAAATGACGTAAAACTAAATTATTATGTTCGTAATACTGTACACAAACTGCATAAGTTAGATATAAGTATTTAGGTAACACGCTATAATATTAAATTATGGCGATATGTGTATAATGTATATATTATATATAAAAATAAATACGATAATTATAAATGAACAACGTATTATTATTTATTGATGATTATCTACGTTAAGGCTGAAAATGTCCGTTGTTTGCATCAATTCAATCGTCATCCGGCGGTCACCAACCGGTCCATTATTATTATATAGATCAATCCGTTTGTGCAGGTTTGTATCGGTCTATCATCGTGTATATTGTATATTATACATTATCCGATATAACGTCATTAGAATACTTATATGATAATATTACATAAGTCGAGTGTCGACAAAACGTTGTATATAAGTAATTTAGTAATTATTATAATAATTTAACAATGTTATTGTAGCTTGTATCTTAATAATATAGGTACGTCCTGCGCAAATATTATATCATATTTTTTTTTATTAAAAATAAATAATAACATTTATTATCTGTGCATTAAAAAAAAGAAGTTACAATAAGCAAATGGGTTAACAAGATAATGATATTTGACATGAAGACGGGAAGAAAGAGAAACTATCCAGTGATAGGACTCTTCATATTATATTGTATTAAATATTAGGTAACTGTATGCATAGTATTGCCCAACCTATGACTATACCAGTCCAGCGATAGAACGTGCTGCGGACCGACGAATATCAATTTTTCTGCGCGTCACCCTTATCATAGGGAAACTTGTTTTGATGGCGGGGTGATGCGAGTGGATGCGCAGAATCGCGCGTTCTCTCGCTGAACAGAGTATAGGCATAGCATTCGTCAAACATTGAAAATAAGAAGAAAAATATTTTACAGTAAGTTGTTTGGAAACATACCTACATAAGTATGTTAAAGGTAACATTTATAAACGTCACTTTTTTAAATAGCTTAAATCACTTCCAGCTCTGATGATACCTATATCTAGGTACATTAATATAACAAAAAAAAAATCACATTTTGAGTTTTGAAGGGAGTGGGGGAGGGGTAAAATTAGACTTGCTACACCAGAAAAAATTGTCTTAGGCGCCACTGTAGATAAATGATGACTAATAATAATATAAATTATCAAATTACACAAAATGAGAAAAAAACACATTTGTTTTTTTTTATTAGAACGTTGCTGCAGTTACAAAAGTATACTTATCAGTGCAATTTTTGAAATATTTACTTAATATTATATTATAATACATACATTTGGAAATATTATTACGATTCTAAAGACGCAAGTAGAGTTTTTAAAACGCATAGTTCACATACATATAATTATAAAATATCTATGTACATACACTGACACAATTAGTAATAAAATATATAGTGTGCTAAAAATATGTAACTATTAGTTTTTTAGGTGGTTAAAATTTGAAGTATAAACTAGGCCAGGGTTTTTAAATTAAATAAACAGGAACTACATTTTTTTAATTGAAATTTTAATATGGTTATTATCATATCTCGACAATTATTGTTAAACATCATTAACACTGAAAATGTATATTAGTAAAGCTCACACTATTAGATTTGGAGGCCAGCTTGGAATATAAAGTTAATAATATGGAGGATCATGTTTGCGTTATTAGCTAAGAGAGCGTTGATAAGAGAAAAATTTATGCCAAGAGTGGAAAAATGAGACTAGATCTTTAGTTCTTTGGAGAGACATATAAGGACATTTAGAAGCCGATGTTAAAAATAACAGTAGTCCCCACCGCAGTTAAATAGAGGACGTTTTTATTTTTAAAAACAATTAAAAATCCAAAGAATATCACGATAAGGAGACAATGATTCCAATTTCCTACCAAAATAATTGTTATTATTTTATTTATAAGTTTATGAAAATTCGTTGACAGTTAAACTTATAAAAAAAAAAATCATGAACCTCATGTATTTTTCATAATAAATTGATTATTATGGTATTATAACAACTTATGAAGAACCTTGTATTTAATTTTCAAGTTTATTGACTGAGCGAATATTTTTTTAAAAATAACACAATAACAGCTTATGAGAGACCTTGTATTAAGTTTTCATGTTTTTTAACAGAGCAAAACATTTTTTGATAGATAATAATTTAAAAAAAACTAATAAAAATCGAAAATATAGTTATACATACCAAAAAAACAAACTTGATTTTGTAAAAAAATAATTTTTTTTCTAGACTCTTTTGTAAATGTTTGGGATTTTGCAACTTTGACCACTCAAAAGTACTAACTAAATTAACTTTCCCACAGAAAAGATACTGAAGTTCAAAATCGAATGCATTACTTCGATCAGTTGTGTATAGTGCACCACATTGCACAAAAAAATACAATATTGTAAAATCAATGCATTCATTCTCAAAATCTAACAGAACATAAAAAATTCCCGCTGAAAAAATTAAAATAAAGATAACTTCATTTAAACACTTACCTAAACTGGATTAAATTTGTCGGGGGCGGTGTCTTTTAATTTTCAATCTTAAAATTATGATTATACGGCGTTGTTGATACGTTATTAATTTATCGTATATGTCAATTATTATACACAACTTTGTGTGAATAAATATTTTTTCTATTCAATCGTGTAAACCGTTTCAATAACTCTCTTTACTTACTACCTAACTAATGATATTAAAAAATAAAATATTCAACTCTACGTGGTATACGACATGGTATAGAGTGAACCCTGTTTAAAAATACTTCACACCCGATTACTAAGAGGTTTCATATAGGCAATTTATATTCAATTTTGGAAAAAATGATAATAGTTCAAAGTTACGATCACAAATAATCCTTTGTCAGTATTACTTTTGTGGTTGATGCGTATAAATACGAAATTATATGGAAAAATTATTATACACGAAAAAAAAACCTTTGGCTCGTCATAATAAAGAAACCAAATTTATACAAATATGAGATACAGAACGCAATATTCGAGTATTGTAGGGGTGTAATTGCTTTGACGACACAGATAAATGAACGTGAGATTAACAGATGATGGCATAAATCATAGCACACAGATGTGGTAAATTATATTTGATAACATCTAGTCCAGAATCTGAGATATAATACTCAAAAGTTACTTGGCAAGTTATTCTAATTCTAATTATGATTTTTTTGGTAAGTTGTTAATTTATCATTATGTTTAAGAAGATATAAGTACCTAACAGGACTTTAATTATACATGCACATCATCAGACTAAATTAATTAAATTGTAATTTTAGATGTTATTATATAGAATATAGATAATCGTTACTATGTTTTAAGGAATAATAATAAAGATTATTATATTATATAGAATTAATTAAAATAATTGATCTATAATATCCTAAAATGTAGTTATTACAAATAATAATAGTATTAATAAAAATAAAAATTTGTTAAAAAATTGTCCAAGAGGGACAATCATAAAAAACATC
>JACXSJ010000186.1:0-22419 GCA_014851325.1 Pentalonia nigronervosa
TATATAACTATATATAATTTAAGGAAAAGCTGACCTCACATTTAAAAAATTTGTATTATTATAATGCATATATGTATATATTAGTACCTAGATATAAAATTGGTAATTTTAGAAAAAATGATTTATTTTAATATCTTCAAAAATATATATTTCAAAAGATTTTTAAATAGTCATAAATATGTTATACTTCGATTTAATACACCTTTAAAAAAAAATTATAAACCATTTAGTAAAAATAATATTTAACGTTTTTGTTTTTTTTTGTTCTAAAAGCTTTAATTTCAAATTTTACTATACCATATAAAATACAACAAATACTACTATTTCAAACAAGAGGAGAGTACATTTATAGATCGCAAAATTCATGAAGACTTCTACTATGGCAAAAGAAGTAAAAATAAGTGAATTTGATGGTTTTGGAACAAATAATGCTGTAAAACCTAAAAAATTGGATGCACAACAGTGTATTTATGGTGATCTTTCAATAAGTAAAATATTAGGACATGATTCATTAATTCACTAATTCCTCAGGCAGATGTTTTAAAATGATCCATATAATCAAAACATATGTTATAATATATCAGGACTATGTCCTATAAGTATCAATATAAATATGATATAGAATCAACATAAACTTCATTTATTGATTCTTTCTAACTATCATAATATTGACTCAAATAATTTATTTGAGTCTCTAAGTGTTTCATTACAAACATATCAAATGCTTAACAATGCTGATATGGACACTGTGAAAAATAAATAATAAATTGTATAGAGTATCAATTGCTGAAGAATCTATATTAAGATAATTTCAAAAATTATCATAATTGTGTTCTTTTAGTTCATTGAGTAAATTAATGTTCCCAAATTTTTTTTTACATTTACAAATTTACATAATAATTAGATACAGAAACAAATAAAAATCTGAAAATGCACGCTTAACACCAAAAAATTACATTGTGCCACATCAGTTATGTTTAAAAGACATAGCTTTAGCCTTTATATGAACATGCTTCTTTAAACTCTTAGAATAAAAGGTAAAGAAAACATTATTGATGTGTACCATATTCTTAATCTTAACGCATATTTTTTAATCACATTGTAATTTTAGACACTTGGTGAGTATAGATAAAACCAATCATCTAAATAACACTATTTTACTTACTCGTACAATGTTCCATGTGCTACTAAATCATTTAATTCTTGTTGAGATTTTAAAATTTTTCTTTCTAATGTTTCCAGATCAGAAGAACACACTATTGTATCTTTAGTAGTTTCATCATAAAACTTATCAATGGCTTTTGATACTTTTTCTAGAGAAGAGAAATGTTCATGCTTTGAAGATATAGAAGTGTAACTAAAAAAATTAATAATACACTGTCAATTTTATTGAATAAAAAGCAGAATTTAAAGCGTTCGTTTAGCATTTTTTTAGGTTATAATCTAGCAGTGCTATAAAAATTGATATCTAATTATTATGAATTCAAATTTTGAAAATAAAACTGCTTATTTTTACTTATTTTAGTGGGTTTTTTTTAAAAATGTTTTTTATTAGTTTTTCTTTTGTTGACGCTCTTTTTCATAAAGATTGGAGTTCCTCACACTAACTGCATATATTAAAGAATTATTAACAAAATATTTTTTCAACTACTTAAATTTTGATAGTAGTACACTATTTTACATTAATTTTAGTGATTTTTGTTCAATACACTGACTCAAGCATCTATGTTCACACAATCATTTAATTTAATTATCTTTTTCTAACTATGCAATTAATAAATTATTTACACTTTATACCTATATATAATCCATATAGTTGTATAAAACTACCTTAACTACTCTCTATACATACTTACTCTAAAAAAACAATTTAATTAAATTTACTTAAAATATAACAACATGTGCAAATGATCAATAAAATTAAATTTTGTATTGTAATTTTTTAACAAAATAAATGTTAATCAATTTAGAATATTCTTAAATAATTATAAAATGCAGTGCACATATTATGAAATTTAAGAACTCAGAACCATAGTAATAATACTTTTAGAAATTTGAGCAACACATCTAAACATATTTTTACTTATTTTTTATAATATTCATTATAGAAGTTTGATTTTATTTTAACATATTTTAGGTAGTTGAATGCCACAATATGTCAATATGCCCAAAATTGTATGTAAAATGATCATAAATATCTGTGAAAATTGGGTTCTAATATCTATATAATTTTAGTTAACAAAATCAATTCAATTGAAGTTCATACTTGTTGGTTATTAACTAAGGAAATTGAATTACTTTAATAAAGAAATGTAATTACAGAGGTAATGAAATTAATGATAGAATATACTTACAGCGCTAATTCCTGAGGTGTTAAACAATTTGATTTTAGTGTGACATTATTGATCAAAATTGTAAAAATAGGTAATAACTCGGGAAGCTGTTCTTCATTGGCAAATAACTCTCTGGGTAAGTGTCCAACATGGTAATTAGTAGACTTAAGTATGTCAAAAAAGCGTCTAGAGATTTCCATAGTTGCTCATACAATAAACCATAAAAGTTAAATCAGTCAAAGAAACACTTGAATAACTTCCGACGAATAAATATTAAACAAAACTACAAATTTATAATGGTTATAAATTATAGTTAAACTGCGAATTAGTTTGTTGTATATTAGTGGAATTTGAAATTTCTGAATAAGTAATTTAATTTTTTAAATTTTAACGCTCTGAAAATTAAAACTTATAAAAAAAATCAACAAAAGAATATTCTTATCACAAGATAAAAATTAAATTTTGCTTAATAAAGATAACGATTTATTTGGTAATTTTTATCTTTATTGCATTTACGGATATAGATAATAAATTTAATATGAAAGATTATATAGATTAATATGCATTAATACATTTTATATTTGAAATATAACATGTTATTACTAATATAATTTATTTGATAAATACTTTATTATTGTGAACATTGATAATATTTACATTATTTGTTTGATCTTAAGCCCGGCAACTATGGCCATTAGCTGTTTGTAGGTTTTTTTTTTTTATAGTAGGTTTTTATTGTGGGTTGAGAAACGGTTGGTTATAACACGTTTTTGTATGTGTGGCAAGGATTTATTGCTATAAACCCGGGTGGTCACCCATCCGGGAACTAACAACACCGGCCGGTACATACACTCAGAGCGTTTCCGCAGTTAAGCGTACGACCGTGCCACACCAAGCCACTATTTACATTAAATTAATAAATAAACGTACATATTAATATTTTATTAATGTTCACACAAATTATACTCATTACAAACCCAACTACAATTCAGCGCGGAGATCTGAACTGGCATAGGGTTTGTAATTTCGGTTTAGCTCCGCCTATCGAGTTAAACTGTATAAAGATCTGGAATTACGCGACCTAGATTAAACAGAATTTCAAATCATTTTTTATGACGCAAACTGCACATTATCTATAGATAATAAATATAACATCTGGTTATTGGATTGGTACGCCTGAAAGAAAATCTCTTCCTCACTATCAGATTTCAGAGCATTAATTTTTAATTTTTTCATAGCCAAGAAGCAGATTTACACCCAAAGCGTCTGAAAGTGTGAGGCTAGACAATTATTTTTGGTACGCGGTGAAAATATTGTTGATTTCTAAACTCAAACCTCGTCCCGCGAATCATCAAGATGCCGAGAGACTTCAAAGCACCCGTAAATGTATCGCCACTTATCAGGGTAAGCGTTTTTTTCTTTAGCCTGACCATTTGTCGCCGTGCTTGAAAATATTCTGTTCGGCAATTAAAATTATTGAATTTACTTAAGATGTTTATTTAAAAATACGCATTTGTTTATAAAAACTTTAAATTATCCACTCGCAATTTTATCCGTGTGCGTTAGTCTGTGGAGATAAAAATTGCATACGTTACTCTTTTGATTATTGGGCCCAAAATCTCATTTGTTAATATCGGTTTCAGTGTTGTAATTTGTTAGGTGCAATTATGTGTGCACCATTATGATTAATGCTGTGACATTTTTGCATACTTCATGTTAAATGCTAAAAAAAATGCCCATAATATAGGCATGATATATGTGTAACTTGAACCAAAAATTTGGTTTGCTATAAAATGTTTTTAATACTGATTTACTGAATAGTGAATACAAATCCATGCGATTCTGTGTTACATTTTTTATTTAAAATCTTTTTGGAATTCTATTCTCAAAAATATCAACTATTTTTAATAATGCTTGTTATAGGGATCATAAAAATCTCCCAAGCTATAATACTACTGGGTATAAGTTATAGTTTAAAATATATTTAATGAATATTATTAATAACACCTTAATGTAAATTACTTCATTTAATTTAAAGATTTAAGGTAAATAGGTATTTGAGTTTATTCAAAATGTTTTTTTTTATTAAAAATACATTAAATGTCAAGTGAAGGTCATTTATTAATATTATTTATAAAATTGTTGAATAAAATTTAATGAGTGATAAAAGTTATTGGCAAATAATTTTTTTTTTAGATTGATTAAATAACAATTATTTTTTGGTTAAGTTTTCATTGAATTAAATCTAAGGTATGAGATGAAAAAAATAATGAACAGTGTACCCTAGTTTCTGTGCGCATGTTTTGAGGGTACTTATGTATCTGTAATAAAGCTTTCATCTGAAATTATTGGTTAAAGAAATGTTAATATTTTTTAGCCTTAGATCTAAGTAAAAAAAATCGAGCTTTATTAACTAAGGTATCTTATGTTAACTTAATTTGTAATTCAAAGTTCTTAGAATTATAAACTGCCTATAACATCTATATTAAAAGTAAGTTATTAAAAACTAATGAGAATAAAATAGATCTAAGTAGATTAATATTAAACAATTATATTAATACAGTGAAACCTCTAAATACCAGACACTCTTGGTCACTGATATTTTTCTGTTATTCAAAGGGTTTAGTTTGTAGAAAGTTTATAGTTTATTTCCAAAAAACATCTGTTGAGGGAGGTTTCACTGTACTTGAAAGTAGGGGGAAATGACTGATATTAATCTCGCTGCAAATAACTATAACATTTAAAAAAAAAACCTAGGATGAACAAGCTCTTCAAACAATATAAAAATCTGATTAATTTTTATGATCTATTATTTTTATTGATAATTAAAAATTAATTAATTACCTATATAGTATATTATATTAAATTAAATTATACCTTTGTTTATTAACATACATTTTTTGTGTGAACATTTTACCTATACATTATTAAAACAAATTACTGGTATTTATTTAAATTATCTATAAAAATAATTGTTTATTATTTATTCACACACAGTAGATCTATTACATAGTATATTTGATTGATAACCACTTGAATTTCTTTTTTGTATATCTTATGATAATCATCTCACAAAAATCCTTGTCCACTAAACTATTTAAGCTGAGAAACAGCTTGATGGATGTTGTATTTTAATTTAAAACACACAATATGGAAATACTTTTTTCTTTACATAAATTTAATTGGTTTCTTAATATCAAATGTACTATGTAGTAGACGGTGCCACAATAATAGTATACCTTATGCAAATAAAAACCGTAGTTATAATTATTATTATTATTATTCAACCAGTAAAACCTAGGTTTACCAAGTGTTTGAGTTTTATCGGTAATATATATATGTTTTTTAAAACTACAAATTATTTTATTTTATTATTATTCAGTTTGGCCGATGGAGCTTCTTGTTGTTAGGTGTAACATATGGAGCTACCAGACACAGTTATCTTCAAAAAAAAGAAGATAAAACAAAGGATATTCGTCATCAAAAGATTGCTGAAAGAGAAGCCAGGATTGCTGCAGAAAAGAAGAAATATGCTGAAGGTGATTATTAATTAATATTAACTAACACAATTGATTTTAATAATATAGAAATTTAATTTTATAATATTGCAACAAACATAATAGTTTTATATCTAACTAAATATTGTCTAGCTCAGTTATGTTGTGATTTGAGTTAACATCATGATTTGTGATCCTGGTAGAAATAAATGTAATTTGTACTTCTAACTTTGCCTTTTAATAGGTATCTTTATTGTATAATTTGTCCAGAATCATTTTAGTTGACAAAATCATAAATACTATTTTGCTCTCTCTTTAATAACTGTCATAACAAAAAATTTCTACTATATTTAATAGGTGCATATTTTTAAAACGGATTCTTAACCAGATAGTGTTTTTCCTTAGGCAACCACTGTAATATAATAGCTACTATTAAAATAACCTCATTAAAGTTTATGATATCCACCCACAAAACTTGAGCTTGAAATAAACAGTGTTATTTATTAGTATTTTTAATTGTTACAGATGAAATAAAAAATTTGGAAGTTATGTTCAATACACCGAAGACTGTTACATAAAGAATGAATGGCAGATATTTAGATTAAAAATAATAAAACAATTGTTGTCTTATTGATATGTTCTATACCGTATAGTGTACATTTTTATGTTTCCGATTGTAGTTATTACACCACAAAAATTAATTTAATGTGCAGATTAAATATATTCATGTAAGAAATTTGTACCTTAAAATACTCAATTAAAATATACGTTTTCTTAGAACTTAATGAGATTTTTTTATTGAGTATTAATTTCATTGAACACATTAATACTGCTTATGTATAAATCAGATCAAATACACTCTTAACTTCCTTATCATGAAGTTTTATATGAAAAAAAAATATTATTATAAATATTAATATTAATAAATAAATTGTTTAATAGTGTTAAATAAATTTAGTGTTCAAAAATATTTTGTTAAATAGAAGTTTTATTATGTACATAAAATATACTTCTATCAAGTTTTCCAATAATTATTTTAATTAATAATAATTATATGAAGTTCGTTTTTAAATTTTCAGGCATAAATGTATACACTAGATTTGATTGTAAATACAGTAGAATTCGGTTGCAACAAATTTTATTGGCCAGCGAGTTTTTTTTTTTGTTATAACCGGTAACTTATTATATTCAGTTAGAATAAATGCTTGTTATAAATAAAAAAGTGGAAAAATACTCTACCACCTCCTACAAAAAAAAAACTAATTGTTCATACAATGCAAGCTGTGAACGTAACATAATTGAAACTTTTCACACTACTAACACAGTGACACTACAACATAAACTTGAAAATACCAGAACTCGTAGAAATGTGTTTAAATATAGGTAAACTGTGCATACTTACATACAACAATGTATGCAAGCATACATATTTATTCTTATTCATGGGTACACAATAAATTATAATTATTTAGTACATAGTGGTATAGAGAGTAGCACCAAACAATGTATTGAAATCGGGCATGGCCCAATATATTTTGAAAATTTATGATGTAGACGCTTCATATTTTTATTATAATTAACCCCTGTATACCATTGGGACCAATATTTATATATGGCCTTTTTAAATATTTTTTGCCTGACTACATTTTTAAGATTTGGCGCCACTGAGTGTAGATCAGTGTTAATCGGAATGTTTATTAGCTCTCATAGCCAATATCTCACACTAACCTAATACTCATTGAAATCTAAGATAATTTGAATACAGAATAAAATGGACTTATATCGAGTAATTTTTTCTTGTATTAACCAGAAATTTGTTAGTATAATTTGTTTTATTTTTAATTGCTGAAGCCGATGTCTTGTTCCAACCACACTCGCTGTAAATCTATATTTTAACATAGAATCATATGGACTGTTGCCAGGCCCTAGTGTTTTGCTTATTGTGAACAATATCTATTTTTAACTGATTCTTGTTATAGTCATTTTTAATGTATTAATAAATTATCATTAATATTGAATGATGCTAGAAAATAAACATAAAAAAATTGTTATCACTATTTATATACTTTAATTATTAATATATAAGCAGTTCATTATATTTTTAGTTAACAATACTTGGTTTTTAAAAAATTCATATTTCTTATTATTTCATATTCTCAAGTAGAATGTGTTCATTTAAGAACCAAGTAACACAAATTATTAATTAATGAAAACAATTATCAGACTTTGTTTTCCGATTATGTCAGCTGTACATTTATAGCCGTAATACTAAAAGTATATTATAATAAAACAGTTAGTACCATTGAGTATAAAAACAATATAATATACTCAATGTTAGTACATAGTTATCTGTAAAATAATAAGCAATATAATGGTGCATTTACATTTTTCCTGTTAAAATTGGTACATAATATTATAGTATAAAATTTATAAAATGATTTTGTAAATAATAATCAAATATATAAACACATTATAATACTTTTTATTTAATAGTTATATTCAAATTATTTAATACTTGAACAATATAAATGTTTGACTTAATTATTGAATATTGATTTTTCAAAAGTTAGAGGTTATTTAATTTATAAGTATTTTAAGTAGAATACAAATATTTATTATATATTATAACATATAACTGTTAAATTTGTGTAATTTGCTAAATAGTGATAATATAAAATATATAAATTTTACTTTATAATATTTTAAAACAATACTTTAAAATCAAATAATATGTACTTAAGTTATAAATATTAGACATCTCTGAATTAAATTTATCATCTAAAAGTTACAACATAACAGAAGCATTTTTATTTCTATGAAGACATAAATCATAAAACTTTTAATTTAAAGTACTTTTTTTTATTAGTTAATAATTACAAACAAAGTTTATAGTAACGAGTAAAGGGCAAATAAATTACATATATATTTGGAGTATAATGTATTTATGAAAATGAATAGAATTAAGGTAATGCAATGAAGTTAGTAAAGGGCATTTGTATAAATTAAAAATTAAAGGGAAAAAAGTAATGGTTAATTCAATAAGGAATTATAAATAATAAATCTATTAAGAACAATTTTAGATGCAAGTTATTGTACACATTTAATAAATTATAATGATACAATAATAAATTTTTCTAGTGTTTAAATGTCAAAAAAGGAAAAAGCAAATTATGTATACATAAAAATATAATAAATAAATAAATATATTATTCAAGGAATTACTGCAATTACCAAAGAACAGATTATTTTATTGTTGACTATATTCCGGCAATGGTTTCACAATACCTTGTGTAAATGCATAATGTATGCAACTGCATACAAATTTATACTGATTCTAAAAAAATAAAAAAATTTGAATAAGTAATAATATATCAAATGCACTATTTCAAAATCATAATTTCCTATTTTACAGATATGAATTAAATAACATGTATACTTCCTTGGAATAAATGGACAAATGTATAATGTGTATTCCATTTAAAGCAATGCTTCTCAACCTTTTTATAACGACCGCCCCCCTAAGAAGCAAAATATTTTTCAACGCTCCCCCCCCCACTTCATTAAAATAAAAATAAAAATATCATACATGAAAAGTTTAATATTGAATAATTAATAAATATAATATATATATATGTATGTACAAATGTGAATATAATGAAAATAAAATGTAAAATTTATGTTTAAATATAATTTAAGAGTATAATTAAAATGTTTTTAAATGTATTGATCAGTGAGATGGTTGTGCTTGGTGATCCAAAGCCAATTTTTTTACGTTTAGTTCAATGTTTGTGAGATGAAGGCATAAGTCTCCTCTTTTGACTATGTCGAGTCGATTTCTTATTTTAGTTATTAGATTCGTTACCGCACTAAATCCTAGCTTTTCCTTTTTGCTTCTGACATCGTTGAATAATATACAATTTTAGTATAAACCGAAACACGAAACGAAAACTAACACAATTGGCACGGGTAAAATCTAAATGTATACTGAAAGTACAGTAAGAAAAAGCATAATGCAGTTAAAGAGTAATAAAGATAATGATTCGTTCGAAAACGATTACAGATAAGCAAACGTTTGATGCTCTGGTATGTGTAGCTTATATTTCATAATCACGAGTTTATTTTAGTAATTGATAAAAATTAAAACATTTACCAAAATAAATCTTGGTGCATTGCTTTGAACAGAAAAAAAGTTCACCGCCCCCCTATCACCCAAAACGAGCTCATCGCCCATCTGTACTCCTTCACCGCCCACCGGGGGGCGATATCACCCCTGTTGAGAAGCACTGATTTAAAGTGTACTTACTGAAGTTTGTACCATCATGGCTCGTTGATCACGCATTTGTCGTACAATTTCAAGTGGGTAGACAGGTTGACCTGCTTCTATTAGGCATAACGCAGTCTCTAATAAAATTATCACTCCTGTACGCCCAATACCAGCTGAACAATGTACAATAACAGGTTCAACGACACCTGCACGCTCTTTACGAACAGCTCCTACTAAATTTAACAAGCGATCTGAATCATCTGGTACACCGTGATCGGGCCATAAACTATATTGAAGTTGTGTAACAGATCTAGTTTCATTAGTCTGTAAAAAGACATTTGAAAATTAATTACGTACAGATCATATCCAAAAATATAGCTAAACTTGTAATCATTGTTTAAAAATATATGACTCATTAATTTAGTAAGTATAATTATACAAATATTGTTTAATAATTTTCAAACCACTACAAAAACATTAATTTTTGATGGGCCATAAATAATCTTTTAAGTATTTAATCGCAATGTGGTGACACGGATTGTCTTTGTGTGAGTAGTAAATTATCATTAGTATGTGAAATAAACTGATGATTCATACAATTTATTATCTGTATTAGTTTAATGTATACACTTGTATACACATTTAACTTAAAATCAATTTATGGACAAACAAATTGAAAAAAATACGAGACAAAAAATTGTTCTGATTTGATTTAAATATTTGAATTCATAGACATTAAACAAGTCATGTTTTGGTTTAATAATAGATAATTTCTTTATTTAAATTAACAAAACTAAACGTATCTTTCAAAACATAAACTTGCTGTATACACTTGTGAAACAGGGACAACAAATGCAGGTGAGAGATTCTTTTCAAAATACTCACGCTTATTTCAGTCAATTCTATTTGGCGATAAACAATAATGTTAGAAGTATCTGTTTCCTCAGACACCATTTTTAATGATATATTACTGTTAACTTCTAACGTTTCATTGATTGGTGGCCAATATTTGGCACATTTTTGACGGCCTTTTTCAACAAGTGCAGTGACCATAACAATTAAGGTACTTCGTGATTCTAACACCATACACCAGAAATCACTAATTGTTGTTTGAAGTGGTCCTATTAAAAATAAAAAAAATCAAGCGTCAACTCAAATAATAAATAACTTATATATCTAGAATGTATTTACAAACCTTGTGTTGCTATGTATCTGTTAATGATTCCTGAACCAGGTATTTCCATATTTATATAATTGGCATTTATATAGTCATGGTCTTGATTTTTAATAATATATCGAGTTATATCATCTGAACAATATTAAAATAATATTTAGTATTTTAGTACTTAACTAAATTTTAGAACATTAAATATTTTTAATTAAAAACATTATTAAATTTTTCAATTAATAAATAAAATAAATGTATTTACAATGTATATACTTAAGAAGTATCATAAATTGTTTTGTCTATAAATTAAAAATCCTACTCACATGGAGCTATATCGCGATATCTATTTTTATGTATATTTTGAGTGGTCCTCGCACTATCCATTGGAGTTTCTGGTTTATGTCTATATAACTGTTCAAACTGTGTAAGTAAAGATCCACTTGCTAAACCGTCTCCAAGCAGTAATATAGATTGAATCAATGGATCAGATGACATAACACTTGGTGGAGATTCTGGTATGTACTGAAATAAAGGTTCTTCTTCTTTTTCTTTCAAACCATCTTTGTCATCATCATCATCATCACCTGCCAATTATAATATAACTTAGAGAGATTGTTTGTTATACATTATAAAGTATACACAAATAGTTCATAATAAGCAAAAAATATTGAATAATGATTAAAAAATTAGTCGAGTAATATTAAATTATTTAAAGATACATGCATATTATATTACATTATAATATTTAGTGACTGCATCAACATTTTTAATTTTTTTTAAATTTATATACTTAAATAACTTTACATATTTATTATAAAAATTGTTTGTCTATGTTGTATTTTAATACTTTATCATAGCTTTTATTGACATGGTTACCAAATGTTAAGTAAAACTTATTATAAACTTATCATACAGAAAAATTTTTTTTTCCAAAAAATATGTGTGGTTATTTTATATTAAATAATAAATGTAATAACATTATAAGTTTTAATTACCGTTATAAGTATAAATTTATTTTAAATATATTTTTGACATATTATATATTTACTTGTTTTCATGTTTATCTTATTTTAGCTATCCAAACTTATAATTTTGAATTTTAATCCCCATTAACGCCATATTTTAATAAAATTTCCTGCAAATAAATAAATTTCAAAACTGTTTTTTTTTTAAGTTATAAAGCAACGTAAACACTATTATAAAATGTAATTAAACTTTATTCAGAAAAATATTTCAAATACAATAATAATTGTTTTAAAATGTTTGAGTATCATTAAAATCTTGCTCTTATGCATATCTATATTTACCCCATACTTGTATTCCAACGCTTATTCAGTATTGAACAGTTTAAATATTTTTTATTATAATATTTAGTACATTTTAAAATTTAATTCAATAGATTTTTCTTACTATTTTTTAATAAGTAAAAATAATTATTTTATTAATATAACTATCTATAAATTACAAGAGGATAATAAAATATATTTTAAAATATATACCTTTTTGTTGTACTGTTAAAACTAATTTTCCATCGTGTTCAACATCTCTAGCTGCTCTAATTAAATTTACAACATCATCATGTAGCATTTCACTGACTTCTTGTCCATTTATCATTAAAACCTAAAAGATTTGATATTATTAAAAATTTATAATTTAATTAATGTAAATCATAAATTACTTTAAAAACTTATATTTAGATATTTAGTAAACATTATTAAACAGTTTTAAAATACCATTGGTATAAGCATTAATTATAGAATAGACAGACAGCCCATACAATATTAATATTTGGTTACCACAAGTAGGATGCAGCCACTATGGAGCGCTAGTGTAGAAGGGATGCAAGATGGTGGTACCCCCATCAAAGATTTTAGCATAGATCGGTGGGAAGGAAGGAGGTAGCTTATCACGCGGTGCCGATCTAAAAATAGAATAATAATAAGAAATTGAAATCCTAAAATCGGAAATAATTATTATTATTTTATTATCACTACTACCTTGTTAATCTTTCGCTGTGCAGTAACCCGCAACTCGCATTTTCTGGTTCTGTAGTGTGTAAACTGCATAATTATTAATTAATCAGTAATTGAGTAATCATAACTCACATTTTAAAAGTTTTAAAATATGTCTAGAAACAAGTGTCAATATTTAAATTGTGGCAAATCAAAGAAAATATTTCCAAATTTAAAAATGTATCATTTTCCAAAAGACAAAAGAAAAAAAATATGATTTATAAATTCAGGTAAGGAAGTAATTTTAATGTTTCCTAAAGCATTGTGAATATTATTTTGTCACTACCTACCTAATTAATAATTATTAATTTGATTTATTAAAAAGAAAATATCTATTAATGATATATAATATGATATATATAGAATATGATAGGTAATTTATGTTTTAAAATATACCATATGCCTACCTACAAGTATTATTTATTATTTTATTAACTTATTTTTGTAAATTTACACAGCAAATAAGTTTGTTTTCTGTTGAACCAGATAAATTCCACAATAGGTATATTTGTTAAGAACATTTCCCATCTGAGAGCTTTATACAAAATTTTACTCAAAATCGTTTGATAGACACTGCTATTCCCTACAATTATAAATCTGAAGCACAGCCATTTACATCATCAGGCTTTTATCAAAGTAATAAATCTGAACAGGAATATAATAGTTTAACGTCAATACCGACTAAAACTTATACACGCTCAAAATCAGACATGGTAGAGTTAGTTTTTCCGAGTTCCCCTTCAATGTTTTCTACTCCTCAAAAACTAAAATAACAAATACACAGTATGTCTGAAAAATTCCCCAATTAAATTTAGTTAGAGAATATAAATAGCTCATACAACTATGCATCATATAGTACAGTCTATTGAATATCTGTAGAAAATATCGGTATGTTTGTTCACTTCAGTCTCGAGTTATATTCGAAAGTGTACGGTGTGTTTGTAGTACCTTGTACAAGCTTGCAACATGGAACAAAGAAGCGCAATAAAATTTTGTGTTCGACATCAAAAATCGTTTACAGAAACTTATTCTATGATACAGCAAACATTTGGTGATGAAGCTACATCTCGCACTACTACGTATACTTGGTGGAAGCGATTTAAAACAGGTCGAGAGTCCTTGGATGACGACGAACGAACTGGAAGGCCATCAACAGCTGTTCAAGACGAAAATGCTTCGAATGTGCGTGCGCTGCTGCTCAAAAATCCTCATCTTACCCTTTGGATAAGATTTGCTATGATCCATAGCAGAAAAGCTTAACATTGGTAAAGATGCAGTACGTACAATTTTAACAGAAAAAATGAACCGTTGAAAAATTTGTTCACGTTTTGTTTCACATTTTTTGACCGATGAATAAAAACAAATGCGTCTTTCTTGCAGCTGAGATTTCATTGAAACGGCCGACAACGATCCAAATTTTTTAAAAACAATTGTAACGGATGATGAAAGTTAGTGTTTGATGTATGACCCTCAAACCAAATGGTAATCTTCAGCGTGGTTAAGTCCTGGAGCCCAAAGACCAACGAAAGTGAGGCAGCAAAAATCAAAAATCAAAACAATGTTAATTGCATTTTTCGATTCAAAGGCCCGATTCAACGTGAATTTGTTCCAAATGGACAGACGGTGAATTTTAAATTTTATTTAGAAGTGATGAAGCGCCTGATGCATCGTATTCGTCGAATCTGACTCGAATACCGTCTTCCGAGCAGTTGGACTCTTGTATGGCAATACTCCAGCTCATACGGCTGAAAATAAAATCACCGTTCTCTCTCATCCACCCTATTCACCAGATTTGGCTCCTACAGATTATTTTTTATTTCCAAAGCTCAAGTTGAAGATGAAAGGTCATTTTATTGACGACATTTCTGCAATTCAAAGAGCTTGTACAAAGCAGTTAAAGGCAATTCCGCAAAATGAGTTCTCCGGAGCGTTTGAACAGCTTACCGACAATGTAACGAGTGTATAACTAGACAAGGACTATATGTAGAGGGTTGATGTAAATAAATTCGTTTTAATTAAATTAATTCACAATAAAATAAGTCACATTTTAAAATTAAAAAAAGAGTTAATATTTTTAACACCCATAATAACGTTAAGAAGTCAATAATGTTATAAACTCATGTTCATTTAGTATTAGTAATTTGTAATGTAAGGATTTCTTTTATATATATACCGTGTATCCCAAAAAACAGGGGCCACTTTACTACTCATTACCATGTAAATATTTTTCAATTCTGTTTGCGGGACATTAAACTAAACTAATGGATTGTAAATTTCTATGACTTACAATGTTTTTAACTCATGTATCTTGCGCATGCGCAATAAAACTTACATTTTTTTAAATGGTAACCCGTAATTTGAATATCATATTCGGGTTTATCGATTTTTTCAAGCCATTTTGATGTATCTACCTATGTCCTAAACCGAAAATTGACTAAACTAGAGCTAAGTAGAATTTAAAAAATTTAATTAATTTTTTTTTCTAACTGTACGCATTTATTTTTTTCTTTTAAACACCATGAAACAAACAAACAATCAAAATTATTATTATTAAAGTAATTAACTATTTACTATTTATGAATTATTATCTTATTTTATTATTACACATTATGAAATTGTATATGTTATTGAGTCGGGCATGAAATTGGCATACCTAAAACTTTAGTTCATAAGATTTAAAAAAAATAATAAACTACATCCTTACAAACCAGACTTTGCCCAACATTTATGCATAACAGACCCAGAAAAAAGATTAAATTTTATTTCTTAGTTTATAGTGACGTTTGAGGATGATCCATTATTAATTAATCATATTTTGTAGACTGATGAAAGTAAATTTACTAATAATGGAATATTAAATAAGCAAAATAATCGTTATTGGTCGAATGAAAATCCTCACTGGGCTGTTCCTACAAACTTCCAAATATGTTGGGGTACAAATCTATGGGTTGGTTTGATTGGTGGTAAGTTACTTGGGCCCCATTTCTATGACGGAACTAACGGGAAGAAGATACTTAAATTTTTTGCGTGATGACTTACAATTACTCTTTGATGATTTACCTTTAGATATACATAGAAACATTTATTATCAGCAAGACGAGGCATCTACTCATAATGCCCGAATTGTCCAAGAATTTTTGAGAGTAAGATTTGGCGAAAATTTTATTGCAACACATGGACCAGTAGAGTGGCCTCCAATGTTACCATTTCTAACACCGTTAGATTTTTTTTTGTGGGGACACTTGAAAAATGTTGTGTATGATGATCCTCCAATCAACATCCAAGATTTAAAGAATAAAATTACACACGCATGTTACCTCCTAAACTAAAACCAAATACTGGAAGCAACTACTCGTGAATGTTTACGTCGATTTGAGGCATGCGATTTACACGACGGAGGGACTTTTGAACAGTTTATTAAATAGTTTATGTTTGTAATTTCTGTAAATTAAATTGTAAATAAAAATGTATAGTTATGTTAAAAAAAAAAGATACTTAATTATAATTCTGATGGAAACAAAAATACACTTCTTCTTTTTTGGTTTCGGCCAATTAAAGACCATATACAATTTCATAATGTGTAATAATAAAATAAGATAATAATTCATAAATAGTAAATAGTTAATTAGTTTAATAATAATAATTTTGATTGTTTGTTTGTTTCATGGTGTTTAAAAGAAAAAAATAAGTACGTACAGTTAAAAAAAAAATTAATTAAATTGAATTTTTAAATTTTTTAAATTCTACTTAGCTCTATTATATATATAATAAAAGAATTTATAGAATATTCCAAAGAATTTGATTTTATTGAAGGTTTTGAAGACTTAAATCATTATGGGAGGACCAATAAAAGTGCTAACTGTGTTTTGTATTTATGACTCAAGATATATATTTACCATGGAAATTTCCAATTGCATATTTTCTTGCATATTCTGGAGTTAACAAAACCATTTTAAAAAATTTAATAATTGATGTTTTACAAAAGTTATTTGAGGTTGGATTGTATCCAAAAATTATAGTTTGCGATCAAGGCACAAACAACCAAAGTGCTTTAAAATCATTAAATGTTTCAGAAGATAATCCATTTTCTTTTATCAACAACAATAAAATATTTTGTTTATTTGATGTACCTCATTTACTTAAAAGTATTAGAAATAATTTAATTAATGCATGTTATATAAAATATAATAAAATAATCTCATTTGATGATGTAAAAAAAACATACGGATTGGACAAACAAGATCATAAAAGTAGGTCTCTTGTCAAAATAACAGATGCACACATTTACCCAAATTCTTTTCAAAAAATGCGTGTTAAATTAGCAGCACAATTATTAAGCAATTCCATGTCAGTAGCAATCCGAACTTGTATACAAATAAGACAACTTCAAAGTGACACTTTATCAAATACTGCAGATTTTAATGACTTTATTAATCATTTATTCGATTGTCTTAATAGCCAGTCTTTATATAGCCATAATCCATACCTCTGTGCATTGACTGATGTAGGTACTGTAAAAAATTTTTTAATAGGAGCTTTACAATTTGCGAGGCAGCCCGAGAAGATGCTACTCCAATTATAATTTATCCAGTTAGACCTCTAAATAAAATTAATTTTAACAGTTCAACATTATCTTCAAATTCAAATACAGAATGTAATTCTAATTTATCTCTCTGTTTTTTATCATCTGATGAGAACTCAATTAATACTGATTATAATACTAATGTTACTTTAGAAGACATATTTTGCAGGATATTTGAGCTATAAATGTATGAAAAAATTTAACTGTATCCATTATGAACTTGAATTATTCACGAATAAAAACTTAAACAATAAAAAGCAATTACTTTTACTTATTAAAAATTATATTTCTATTAATAATGAAAGTGGACTTAAAGTACCATCAAGTAATTTCTATAATGCAATAAATAAAATTTTAAATATTTTTGAAAACAACTATGAAAACTATTTAAATAAAAAGAAAATTAGGTTTCAATTAACTGAGGGTGTAAAAAATAATGAAACAGTTAAAAAATGGTCAGATAAATCAATGAAAAACTGTATAGAGCATAAAATGTATATAATTGAATCTTTTAATTTGTAAAATATTTAATAAAACAAAAATGTTTTCAACCACTTCAAAATTAACTCAATTTTCAAAATTAAAAATATTAAACCACATCTAAATAATATTTTCATTAGTTATTCTTGGTTCTGACAATGTACCTATGAGAATTGCTGCCAATGTTATCATGCTAAAGGATTCATATTCTCACTAAGAGACTCAATATATACATACATACATACATACATATATATATATATATATATATATATATATATTGTAACCCCTATTGTAACTGTTGAGCATTGTAATTTATAATATAATATTATTATATAAATAACTATGATGTCTTTCTTTTTTTTCATCACTATACCTTGCCAAAAACAACAATATCATTGAGCTGGTATAAGTAACCTTGCATCATATCAATGTTAATTACTGAATTAAAAAGTGTGTACCTTGAAATATAATGTATTTTAATTTTTTGGGTTCGGTGAATTGCGTCCCAAAAAAAAAAATGTTAATACACAGATAGGTGAATTGCGTCCTCAATATTTTTTCCGAATAGGTGAATTGCGTCCCCAATATTTTTTCCGAATAGGTGAATTGCGTCCCAAAAAAAATGTTAATACACAGATAGGTGAATTGCGTCCCCAATATTTTTTCCGAATAGGTGAATTGCGTCCTAAAAAAAAATGTTAATACACAGATAGGTGAATTGCGTCCCCAATATTTTTTCCGAATAGGTGAATTGCGTCCCTGATACTTTTTGAAATGTTACACACATAATATTTCATTCTAAGCGATATAACTGCAGAACAGCAGAACCTTTATTTTATTTGTATTGATATCGTTTACCGGAATATTCAAGAATTAAATAATATTTTATCTTACATGACCATTTCAGTATCAATACAATACGCGCGTTTAGAATCGGATTGAGTATATTTTTACATTTATATTCGACCATTCGCGACAACAATTGCGATAACATATAATTACTATATAATATTTGTGATTTCCAATTTCCCAACATATTATACAGTTGACAAGTAGTCGCCCGTCAGTCCGCAGTCGTCAATCGTCAGTATACAGTGTAATTTATTTATTTATTATTAATTATAAATGGAGTTTTCAATAAGTGAAAAAAATAAAAAAATAGTTATAATTGAAGGTTTTAAATTTCGATTCCAAAAACTATTAAGAAATGACATACAACGTTGGTGCTGCTGTATAAAATCTTGTAAATGTTTTTTTAAATGTGAAAATAATTTTAATATAATAATACAATCTAAAGAGCATAATCACCCAAAATTAGAACAATTATTAAATCGACAAAATATTAGTAATTCTCTTAAAAGAAAAGCTATAGATTTTATAGATTTTATTATTATTTATTTTATTTTTTATTATTTATTATCTATAGACTATTTCGTCAACACCATCGAAACTTTTACAAGTAGAATTAAAAAATAATGACGTAGAAACAATAACAACTAGCGATGTGGCACTAATTAAAAGAAATATTCGTTATGCACTTACATCTGTTCACCCAAAACTACCAAATAGCCTTTCCGAACTACACGATTCTTTATGTGTGTACGAAATAAAAACAATAAACTGGAAAAATTTTTATTGGTGAATGACAAACCAAATGGCATAGTTGGTTTTTCAACGATATCAAATTTAGAGGTATTATGCAAAGTACAACATATTTATATTGATGGTACATTTAAATCGTGTCCAAAATTTTTTATGCAAGTTTTTACAATTCATGGACTCCATAATGATAATTACGTGCTTCTTATATATTTTTTACTACAAAACAAACACACTGAAACGTATGTGCAATTATTTAAACATGTATTACATCATTGTGATACAAATGGTTTCCTGTTTTCTCCTACATATGTCCACATCGATTTTGAATTCGCAATACATTCTGCTGTAAGACATGTATTACATACAGCTCAAATTAAGGGATGTCGTTTTCATCTAGGGCAAAGTTGGTGGAGAAAAATACAGACTCTTGGTTTGACAAAAGTTTTTAAAGATTATAATTCTGAAAAAGGTCAATTTTTAAAGTATTTATTTGGGTTGCCTTTCTTACATTCAGATGAGGTAGAAGAATGCTTTCAAAATTATTTGCAATCCATTTTACTTATTGAAGACGAACAAATAAATAAATTCATAGATTACATATTTAAAACTTACATTACAAAAGATGCAAGTTTTCCACCAAATCTTTGGGCTGAATTTACACAAACAACAAATCGGGCAACCAACAGTTGTGAGGCATTCCACTCTAAATTAAATAATCAATTTATCTCTAGTCGTCCAAATATTTACAAAATATTTTATTGGTGTTATAAAAAATATTTAATCCGAAACATGCATAAAAATACGTAGTAATGACAAAGAAAATCACGTCAAATTATCGAAAAAGAAAATTATATTGGAGAAAATATGATTGAATATAATAATAAATTACTGACCAGATTTGAATACGTCAAAGCCCTTTCATTTAAATTTTTACCAGTTTAATATACTTTTATAATAATTTTACTATTTTTTACATAAATAATTGACGAATAATTAAATAATTGACCTACAAATGTTATTAATGTTTGGTATAAAAATTTATTGTATATACTTATTGGATTTTCTTTATTTAATTTGTAAATTATATTTCAATTAATGTATTAACTTAGTATATTTCATGTATTTTTTACATACCTAGTATTTTAATACTATTATAATACTATATAATACTATATAACAGGGACGCAATTCACCTAGTATTAAATTACAATGGGGTCGCAATTCACCTAGTATTAAATTACAACAGGGACACAATTCACCTAGTTTTATGGAAATGGGACGCAATTCACCTAATGCCTAATTTTTAGGCTCAGTAGTAGAGATTAACTCAGTACGTTTTAAATTGAATACTATTTCCTCGTTGAAATCGACATTTTATTAAAATGTGTTTGAACAATAGAGGACAAATTAGGAAAGCAGATGACGTGATAATACGACCATGATTAGTTAATAATATTTTTATAATAATAATAACAAATGTGATAAACAATTGTGGTTACTGTAATTAATAATTATTGATTGATACAATGCCATCTATAGGCAACCCGTTAAAATATAATTTTAGTCGCCGAACACCTCTATGCCATGGGCTATCTATCTATTCTATAATCAATGGTATAAGTAAAATGGACTACTAACCTGATCTCCTTCGCATAATTTAGGTTGTGATCGATAAGCTGCTGTATTAGGGACAACTCTGGACACAACAATTGGCAATCCTAAATCTGAGCCACCTCTTACATTAAATCCAAATCGCCCTTCCTCATCAGCATTCATATGAATGCAAACAACATTATTTTCACAACCCTGTAAAAGCACGTATAACACAGTAAAAATAATTTTTTTTTTTTATTTCTATCGAGTTTTAGTTTTAAGTATCTTATGTAGTAATCAATCAACAGCATTATTATAAAATGTGCATGATATAAAATATTGCTATTAGGAAATAAATGTATGTATAACAAATGTCTATTTTTACCAAAATTAAATAGAATTATGAGTTTTATATTAGTTATTATATTATTGAATAAGTTAACAAATTTTCATCATTTAAATGGAACAAATCTTTCAGCACAAATTTATTAAATTACTGATTATTGAAATAATCAATGTAATTAATTACAGATTATGCTTATTTATTAACACGTTCACTGCCGACCATATTATGCATTAGTGCACGCATAGCCGTAACCAAAAACCAGTCTCAATATTTTGTTCAGCTGTATTATTTTGATCGTAATCGTCATCTCCAGAATAGCCCTCGCCTAAACTCTCAATCCCAGAATTAAGATAAAAGTCTTCGTCCGATATTAAAAAATCTCCATTATTAATCATATTTAATATTTCTTCATCAGTAAGAATAAAAGCCATTATACTATCACTAATAAATTCAGTATACACAACAATATCAATTCTCGAACTACGATAGACTACGACAATGTACGTACGTTGAAGAATGACTATTAAATTTAATATAAA
>JACXSJ010000186.1:22519-57983 GCA_014851325.1 Pentalonia nigronervosa
AATATTTCTTCATCAGTAAGAATAAAAGCCATTATACTATCACTAATAAATTCAGTATACACAACAATATCAATTCTCGAACTACGATAGACTACGACAATGTACGTACGTTGAAGAATGACTATTAAATTTAATATAAAAGATAAAACTGTATAATATTTTAACAATAATAATTTGGTGTTTTGGAAACATTTATATATATATATATTCATATTATATATCAAGATATAATTAATTTCAACAAAAATATAAATTAGGAAAAATATTCTATAAATAATTCGAAACTTAAATCCAATTATACCATTAAATTCTACAGGAGATAACGAATCTTTTAATGAATAAATAAATAACATCCGATGAAAGCCGACTTCGTAACAATAAATTATAAATGAATAGTCTTGGTGTAAACAACGTATTGACAGCGGCCATCGGCGAATGTAACGTGTGTCAACTACGTGTTGACACCGGCAGTGAACGTGTTAATTTAGGTAATTAGGCTCTATAATATACTATTATATAATAAATAAAATATTACCAAAGAAGATTCCGTATCATATGCTGGGATATCATAAATACTACTAGACATGTCATCATCTACATAATTTCGGCCAGTTGCTGCTAATCCGGTTCCACTACTACTGCTACTTGGGTGGACAGCTGAAGATATAAATCCACCTTCGCTAAAAAAACAGTTAAAATGTGAAAAATAAAATTAATGTTATAATTTATTTTAATTTTATTAAAGGGAATAGCAGCAACACAGTAATCAAATTTCCTATGGAAAAAATCTTAAAGCATGCAATCTTTTTTTAGATCTAGAAGATCATTTTGTAAATGCCAAAATGTTGAAATTTTTATGCTAAATGAAGATCTTTTTAATAATTAAATAATATTTTGTAATAATATATTTTTAATAATAATATTATTTAATTATTTTGATTTATTGAAAACAAAATAAAATTGAATCAGCATTTAAACTGTTTTACATAATGATATCTTTAAAATAATATATATTTTATGAATTCAGAAAATTACATTTAAATTTGAATATTTTAACGTTTTATCTATATAAAATTTGATATTTATGACCCTGCTGATTTCTTAAAGTTATATTTCACTTACTCATCTGATACAAGTGATGAAGTTGGACCCCAAGCATGTCTTGGCTCTTTATCAACTGACTTTACTTTATTATCATGTGATCCCTTAGCAGATGATTTGAGAATCGATTTTGAGCTCTTATTTTCTGTATTGTTGTTAATTGGTTGTTTAGAACAGTATTTACTTTTGAATCTAGAGACAAACAATTTAGTACATGAACCTAAGTAATTTTAAAATTCAAGATTTTTCTAAAAAATCTTAAGGTAAAAATAAAGGTAGATATTATTTTTATAATAATTTCAGAATAAAATAGTATTACATAATAGTAAAATATAATTTCATATTAGTTGTTATTTTTCAAGTTTAATATAAATTATTATATTATTATTTAAGTGATGGAATATAAATAAAACAATAATGACCTAAGAAATGTTCGGTGAGGACGTGGTTGTGACATGCGACTCTCTTCTATTGTTTGTATTTCAGTTCTTCCAGAATATGAAAACCGTGATCCAAGAAGAAATGGTCCTGGCAACAATCGTCTAAATCCTCGATTATTTGATGGACAAATGGGTTGATTTAGCCGAAAAAATGAATGATGTTCAACACAAGATTTCCATAAATGTTTAGATGAACGATAGGTCATCATGTTAAAACCCAATACTGTATCATAATTTTCAGACTGTAAATAATAATTATTTAACTCAAATATAAAATATCCATAATATTAGACATGTTCTTTTTACCATTTCTCTTCTCAGTTGAACAAAAAAATGTCTTCGCTTAAATGATATTTTTACTATTTTTGCCCATGATAATGTATTTATACGAATATTATTTTGAAATACAACTAAACCATTACATGTAACTCCAATATCTAATTCTTTATCAGCAGAATCCTAGTATTTAAGAAAGCATAGCAATTTATAATTTTATAAATTAGGTATAAATATAATAGCTTATTAAAAAAATACCCACTTTTGCTTTGTGTAAATCAACACCATACATATCTAATCTCTTTCCATGGTCCAGGAAATTAAATTCAGCATCAGCAGGAGATTGACCCCTAATAATTAAAAAAAATTATATTACACGCTTATATATTTTGTTTTTAGGTATTTATATATAATTTACTTGTGTAATTTATGTAATTCAGAAATTTGATTTTCCAATTGTTCTGTTTGACCAGGTATAAGAACCATACCAGATATATACCCAGTCTTATGTTCTTCGGGGTGATAATCTCCAAGTTCAGCTAAAACATTAAATTTATATTTTATTTATATTTTATAAATTATTTTATTATAACAATTTTAAATTACATTGAACAGTGTAACTGGCAAGAAGACAAGCAGTACTCGGAGACACAAGAAGTTTTCCATGTAAAATATCTTTTCGTAATTGTAAATACAAATGATAACGTGTATATTCTTCTTGAAGTTTACTTGGATCAGATACATAAAATTTTACACAAAAATAAAAGAATCCTCCTGAAATCATTAAATAATGTAATAAATAAAAAATGAAAAATTTTATGAGTAATTCTATATAAATAATTAAAAAAATTATGTAGTTATTTATTTAATAATTTAAAACTCAGTAACTATTATATTAGTACATTTATGTTGTTTTTGTACAACTGTTTTAATTCTAAAAACACAAATACAAATTGTCTTAACTAAATTATTTTATTTTAGAATAAATTTATATTATTAATTTAATAATAATAAAAAATTACCTCTCATTTGTTTTTTAATACTTTTTTTTGGATTCAGCCATCTCTAAAGGTATTAAAAAAGAAAATGTTAGCCATAATCTTAGATTAAACTGAATAATAATAAACATACCAAAATATCTGTATTTGATACAGATGGAATTACCCCATTTTCGGTGAATTGTAAGCCAAAATAATCTTTTTCAATTAATTCTAAGTGTTGAAATACTGCATCTAGTAATGCTTCACCTTTAGCTCGTTTCTAAATATTTCATTATATTAATATAATTAATAAAATAAATAAAGACATACATAAATATTACTAATACAAGCATTTAAAATTGAAAATGTCTATTAAATACATTACTTACGTCAAGTTTAAAACAATGCTGAGTGTCATCAAGAAACACAACAGTAGCATTGATTGACTTTAAACGACCACGATCTACAGCCAATTCGGTAGCACGAACGTTGTATGTGCCACTCGATCCTGCTAAGGTTCTTCTTGATACACCTTCTACCATTATATGTCATAAGTAATCCATAAGAAATTTTCTATAAGAATAATTATATTAATATACAAATTATAGATATAAGTCGAAATAATAAGTATTTATTTATCATTTTCAAATAATGATATTCACACAAACATATAAACCTAAAGTGAATTTAAATCAAAAGCTTTCAAGATTTAAATGTTATTATAATACCAATAAAATTAAATTTCATATTTTTATTACATTTTTTAAAATCTCATAGCATGAAAGTAATCTAATTCATAAATCTAGACTAATGCATATATAATTTATAAGATTAGATTTTTCTATTTTGTATGGGTTAAAAAGAATATTTGTTTAACTACTTAATAAATTAAATAATAAATTTTATTATTGATAATTTATCAGCATACAGCCTATATTGAATTAGTTGAAGATAAATAATCTTATAGTCGGGCACATGGAAAATAAGCACGTTCTCCTACTCTTTATACCCACTATTATTGCCAATGATATTTAACATTTTACCAGCGTGCTGCCTTCGATCACATGCACATCAGTGACAAAAGTATAAATTATGTACACATGATTTCATTTTTATATGTAAACAATTTGAAGTTCTTTAAATTTGTGACAGTCAGCTTTCGTTTATCATGCTCCTGACTATAAATAATATTTAAATATTATAACTATATTATTCTGGAATAAATTTGTGTATTTTTGGTTAAATTTTTAAACAACGATATCATAATTGTTTTAAGATTACAATGTTAAGTTTTGTTTTATTTGTTTTTCAAACGCATTTAAGGCAATCTTTAAGATATTATTTTGTAATTTGAAAACAAATCATAGGCATGCAATAATTTTGGTTGAAACAATGAACTGAATACAGTATATACATAATATTCAGTTCAAGGGGTTGCAGGGTATGCGGCTGACAAAAATGTGCTCTCCAAAAATACAAATTCCACTAAATAAATACCAATACCTGGATATTTATTATTATTACTTCTCATAAGAAAACAATAGGTTTTTCAACATTTTTATTTTTTTATGAAAAATAAAAACATAATATTTTTATAAAGCCATGTTTATTGAAAATTATATAATTTAATAATTCTTTTGTAATTCTTTAACTACGAACATCAATTTTACTATCAAATTTTATTTATATTTCATGTTCAATATAAAAAGGATTCTGCCCCTAGCCTGCAGGGTATGCAAGCTAGACATATTTTGAATACCCTATGTGCATGACTATGAAACAGATTGCTATTTTGATAAAAATTAAGAAGAATATTTTATTTACTCTATTCAATGAGAGATCATACTGATTTCACTCGTCACCTTGCCATTAAAACTTTTGGCAGAGATATGCAGAAGAACTGATTTTCATCAATCCGCGGTGTGTTCTCTAGCTGAATAGAGGATAGTTTAATTTTAACTAAAACATTTCAACTTGCATCCTTTTTAAATAATTTAAAATTTAAATGTTTTTAATTTAGAAGTAAATTTATAAAAAACATAAATATTTATATAAAATCAGTATATTCTTACATATATATATATATATATAATATAAGAGTATATTACTTTTTTAGTATTTTATAACAGGATTTAATATTGTAATGAAATGGAATACATCAAGTTAGATGGAGAGAAATGAGTGCGATTTTTACTGAGAAGCATATTATTGCTCATTTTATTGAGAAATATGTAATATAAATGAAAATAAACATTATTTTCCTGTATAAGTAATTCAAACTTAAAAACCAGGGAATTTGCTCTGCTTTATAGTAAATTTTGAGTGTACATTGTCACTGTAATAAAAGTGTTAAATTTGAATTCAATGATAAATCATTATAAACTAACATAAACGATTCTGAACAGATAAAAAATAGATCTGTCAGCCTATATTTTTAAAAAATTTTTTTAATTTTTCTATTAGTAACACTATAAGTTTCAGTAATTGTTGAAAAAAAATTACATATCCACAAATCAAGATCAAGTTCATCATTATTAATCTTCTAATTATCAGTGATAACCAAAATTATACTTGCGTCCTAAAGTATTTATAATTAATAGCAAACAATTGAATAGCAATTTTTATACTTGAAATAAACATTTTTTGAAAATTATGATACATCAATTATACTAAGATAAGTAGTTTGTGACAATTTCAAATTGCTCAGATCTTGTTACATTTTGCTGATACATTTTAATAGGCTTAAGTTAACAAACACAGTAATATAAAACTAATACATTTCTTGCTTTAATCCAAATTAAAAACATATAAATAAAACAGATAGGCAGGCGTAAATCAACAGGACAGGACTGATAAAAAAGGGCACGGAATGCTACATAATTTTAGGGCAAAATGTACATATCTAACTGACCACTGAATGACTGAATATATATGAACATAACACTAATAAACAGATTGAGGAAAATATATTTTAGTACATCCCAGCTAGTCTGTATCTGCAGATGGATATGCTTTCCCAGGTACATCTAATATAGCAAATTACACCAATATGATTTTGTTTAACTGTAACATATTATAATTTTAATTAATAATTCATACTATTGAAAAATTTGAATTTTTATATAATTTTATTACTCTATTTCTTCTACAAACTTTATATTGGATTAATACGTCTTATATATATATATATTATAATCACCATTGTAACATAAAACTATTGAATTAAATTAGAAATTTTATTAGAATATTGTGATAGCAAATTATCATTAATAAAAAAATGCTAATCATGATGTTTATTAATTACTACAAATATATGTGGCAATTTCCATAACAAGGTCATATCATACAAAAATGTGTATGTGGGAGTCACTAAAATCTTTATTCTAATACCATATGAAAGAAAAGAAAAGCTAAACCCAAGGATATCTAACAATAGACATAAATTGTCTCAATTAGCTCAATACAAGATATTAGTTTATAACTATTGTAAAATATAATTAAAACTATGTAAATCAAATTTTTTATATTTTAAACTATTATGCAAAAATGATAAGGATTTAATTAAAAATTACCACGCTTAAGCTTACAGTCACCTCTATATTTCAATTTTATGCAATTTTCTAAAAAAATACTCTCAAATTTGAAAAAAAACATCCGTTTAATTACTATACATGTTTAATTTCCAATTTTATAAGTTACATGAAATTTTTAAAATTTTTTCACAAACATGAATATATGACAATATAAAAATACACATATCATTGTAAAATTAATAAAAAAATACTTATATTACATTTATTTACTATTTCTATATGCACTATTAAAAATTACTAAGAAATAAAATAAAATAAAAATATCTGTAGCTTTTCATGAAAAACTATTTTTAAACTAATTTTAATCATTAAAAGTATGCAGTCAGAAAAAAACTTACATACTTTAATTTAATATGTGTTAATATAATAATTTAATTTCTGCAGATTAATAGGTACATAACATATTTGAATTATGACTATTTCATTATTAATTTCACTATGCTACTATGTTTTTAATTTGAGTAAGGAAGCTATGGTTAGGATTTAGGACATACAGCACTAAGAATATTTGAAATATACAATTAAGTTTATTAAAAAATAATCTAAAATAGTGATGGATAAATTTTTTATCAAATTATAAATTTGGATCCACGTTTTCAAGAATGGTTCATTGATTCATAGCATTTTAATATTATTTTACAAATATATTTATTTTATGTATTGTAACATGTACTTATTTTAATTGGGCTTACCAGTTTAAATCATAATAAATAAATAAATATTACCTAAGTACCTAATAAGTTTGAAGTTATCTAAATGATAATATAATTTTCTTTTTGGAAAAATGTAAAATAGGTTAAGCGAGTGTCAATGACAATTTATATAAATAATAGGACAGTGTTAATTTATAATTTTTTATGTTAATAGGTTTTCTGGGTCACCAATATTATTATAAGTAGTAAATACTAAACAGTAATGATGGATAATAAATTAAAAAATATTTTAATTTATCTCTAAAAACAGAATAGGGTTAAATAAAAAATGTATTTATACACACTAATATACATAACTATACAACTAAAATTAAATTAAATTATGTCAATATTTTAAATAAGTAATAATAATGGCTTGTGCTGAAGTGAACAAAACAACCCATACCAAATAATTATTTTATTTGTAAATTTATATTTAAATTTAAAAACTCATAAACACTTCATACTTAGTTATAATTAATATAAGAATATATCAATAATAATAATTTCAATCTAGAATTAAATAAGACATAAAATATTCTTTACTAGTAAATTAATGTAAATATATATCATATATGAATAGCATTATATGTAGTAACATGCAATCATAATATAAGATATAACAAGAGTTAGAAACCACTATATCTTTGAAATAATATCAGTAGGCAGTAATAAGTGACTAATAACTAAAAATACTTAATAATAGATTACGTTCTATTTTGAATTGGATAATATCTGATATGAATAACTTTTGAATAAGATTTTAATATTGATAATAATTCATTAATATGAAATTAATACATTTATTCTTCAATCTTCTGTAGTGATTATAAGTTATAACTCAAATATTTTGACTGTATTGATTATAGTTTATATTATATGTATAATTATTTATCAATATTTCATTAGATTAGCAAAATAATAATAATTGATTGATGATATAGCCGATATAATGAAGTTAAACTAATTAATTTGATTAGGTGTGATGGATCTAAAGTAAATGACAATTTTTTTTTTGTGAAATAACGTTTGGATTTAATCACATTTCTTTTATACATTATAATTAATTAAATTATTATAAAATTTAAATTTTGATATAACAAAATGTTCTAAAAAATAGCTATCAAACCTAGATTTTATGGTTGAATGCATAGGAAAAATATAGTTGGATTAGGACAAAATTATATCTTGCTGTGCAGCTGAAAAAAATATCTTGGATGCCACTCATAATTACATTAAAGACAAATAAAGTGATAATTTTATTTATCCACGCCAGAGTGGTCCAACACGTGGTCTTGTTTTCCCTTTTCCCTTAAAAAACATATGTAGTACATATATTTAATAATTTGTAAGTGTTTATGAGTATGATAAAAAAAAATCAACAAGGCAGTGGGAGAAGGATGGCTATACATTTTACATTAAATTAATATTAATCTGTAATTTAATAACTTGTTTATTATACAATATTATGTTTGTTATAAAATAAAACATAAATAAAATTTTTTCTATTGGAGGCCCCCAATGTTATACCTATAAATGTGTAAATTGGCTAGTCAACTACAAAAGATTGGACCTTTCTGATCTACACCATAACATGTTCTATTGAAAAATGTAATTTAACTCAAGAACTTTTACTAAGGAAATTTACAAACATATTCTTAAATATGAAAGTAATTAAATTTTAAATGTTCATAACACAAGCATTTTTTTTTAAAAAATCATTAAAATTAATTTTATTTAATTTATTTTAGAATATCTGCCAATTTAGTTTAAAAGACTATAGGTACCTATTTAGTGTTTTAAAATGCTTGAATAAAAATTCTTAATTTATGAAAGTTACGATATAAAAATATTATAAGCATAAATACCCAATGTTTAAATAAAAGATTTGGCCGAAATTTAAAATATCATTAATCGACATATATTTATAATATAATATTATCTACAACTAACCACAGATACATCGTTGTTGATTTTTGATTGATAAATGTAGAATACTTTGAGACCATGACTGTATGCAGATGCTGTAATGTCAAACTTGTAGGTAGTGTTCCCGAATGAATACTTTACGATTTAGTAGTTTATAGAAAACGCATTGGATTGAATCTTCGTCAAAAAACGACATAGCAAAGGCATTGTTAAGCGATGAAAATCGTTGTTCGATCTATTATGTAGCAATGGTAATATTAAATTTGTATTTCGCAAGTAACCGTAGCCTTATGAATGAATAATTAAATAGTAATAATAACAGTGAAAAAAATTGATAATCGTATAAAAATCGAATACGATTGTAATTGTAAACAAATAATAATAGTTTATATCACATCGTTCACGGCGTTATCTAAGTAGTGATTTTTATTTTTTTCTCAAAATTGGAAAAAAAATAAAAAAAAAATGGTCGACGAAACGGGGCGTCAGCAATTGATCGACGGCGAAACTGCCGTGACTGCGCGTTTGGGCCGTTTGGTCGACGGTGAACATTCGACTGTTCGTAAATACGTCGTCTCGTTTGAAACGATAGGTTGGTGACTTCTGGTACGGCGGCGACACGGCGTTTCAGCGTTTATCGTTGTGGATTTTTAGCACCGTGCGGGCATCCGGCGTCGTTCTGTGGTACCGCTAACCCAAATATATTGTTAAAAAATAATATAATATTCATTAATGTTCGTTATCTATGCAGTGTGCACTGACCGGCGAACAGTGACCACTGACCGACCACGACTGTAGCAGTGTAGTACTGTTGCAGCAACTGCAAACTATAAGCAAAAAATACTGTAAATGACAATGGAATTTCGTCATGGTTGTACTGTCGTAGTGTTGTTTGCACTCTGCCTTTTGGCGTCTGTCTATAGTGTGCGGCGTCTGCGGACTGTGACACTGTTCAATAGAAAACGTAGATATGTGCTTGAAACGTTTTATGTGTCAAAATAAATATGAATAATGGATAATAATTTTAAACTTATAATAAACTAACTACGTGACGACTGGATGGACGTCATGATGATAAATTGTAATAATTATTGATTAATTCATATTTAATACTATAATCAACTAAAATATATTAAATATTAATGACGTTGTAACCAGTCGTTCATTTGAGACCGATAATGGGTTTTAAATTATTATTTTTCAATGTATCTAAACATAATATACAGACTGAAAGTCTCAGCTTCTGCAATGGTCTACTAGCCAGTAGGTTAGGTAGGTTACGATACCACTGATGACGCCGTCACCAATTTTCTTTTTTTCTTTTTTTAAATATACAATTTTACAGCATATAAGTTAAGAAATTTATCTACTCCTTGAAGCCCGAACTTGTGATGGAACAGATAGTTGACAATCGTATTATAAAAGACCCAATTCACGCCTGTTGAGCAATGTTATGGTGGGGTGTGGCGGGGAGCAATAACATTGCAAAACATACATAATACAGAGTTTTTAGTATTTATATTCAATGGTAGTATTTAGTAGTGGGCATTTTTATGTTTAGGGGAAGGACTAGGCCCCCTGGATACGTCATTTATCGTATAGAAATACTTATTACTTTAATAGTTATTAGGTATAAACATAAAACAGGCCGCAATTTTTTGATTAGCCTACAAGATGAAAGCCGCCGTCATTACCTAGTACCTACAATTAATAAATTAAATAATAGTTAATTATGTTGGCCCGAATGTCGGATACTCTGATTTTAGTGGCTAGCAACAGAGAAATTCAGAAATATTCAAAAAATTTAAAATATTGTATTTTACTATAAGTAATAAATTAATATTCTAGGTCATTAATATCTGCATGGGTACGGCGTATCGGTCTATTTTGTGCAGCCGTCCCAATTCCTTACAGAGTTACAAACTATAAATTATAATAGTACCTATAAGTATAATATGTGGAACTAGTGAATTACATTACTATAACGATAATTTAGTAACTACATTTTTAGTCAACAGTCTGCAGTGACTCCGCTGTACTAAATTAAAATTTTACTACAATTAGTATCCACCTACTGTAGGTACATATCTAATCTAAACACAGCTATAGTCATTAGTTTTTTATCCTTGCTACACATATTTAAATAATTTTAACCTACATTAATAGTTTTTTGTATACCATGCAGTATCCACTGAACAATCGACTACTACTCACCAAAAAAAAGGTGGACTGTCACCCCCCTTGAATTATATGTTCGTCTCATTGTATGTATGTACAAAGCTACTGGTAATTTCTAAGTCAATTTCAAATGAATGGCATAAGTTTTAAAGAAAACATCGAAACTAAGTCTGTCCGACAAATTCTAATTGTACCATCGTTTTTAACTTGTCGAGATACATAGGTTTCAGAAAAAAAAAACTTAAAAATGTGAAGGGGTACTAAACTAAATTTGTTCCATTATTTCTTAAGAAATCAATAATTTAGTCGATTTTCAATTAATTAAAAAAAAAAAATCATGTTTTAAAAATTATGATTACAAAATGGCTATCTCGAAAGTATAGAAACTAATTTGTGTAAAAATGTTATTTTGAATTTTTTGGAGTTAAAAAAATGATTGAAACTTATGCCATTTAATTAGAATTGACTTATAAATTATTGTAAAAAAATACATTTAAATATATTGCTTGACTATGTAGGTAGATAGATACCTATTAATAATAGGGTGATATTTAATTTGTGATACAAATAATAGGGGACATACTGTACCCAGTGTCGGTAGTTTAAAATAAAAAACTAATTAATAAAAAAAGTAATTTTTATATTAAAAAAGTAGTTTAAACACCGCAGAACCCGATACTGCTTCGGCCTTACGCTGTTGATAATAATGCTGAAATAGAGAATACATTTCGAATTCATCAAATCAGCCTCTCGACGATATTATCGAGCAGAATAAACCTCTAACGATCAACATTACTAAAACCAATTACAGTTCATAGAGTGCTCGATTTTGTTGTTCTTTGCTTAAAACTTCTGAAACGGATTGGCCCAGAAAATGTCTTATTCAAATCGTCCACAAACGACAAACGATTTAAAAATCCTAACCAAGAAATCAAAATTTTATGAAGCTTGTAATATTCACCCTTCTAACCTAATTAAATGAGGTTGGAATCGAAAATTGAGAAATTGAATTTATAGTACATTACATTGACGATGTCAAAAAAATTGCAATTGAATATATATCTATATTTGATACTACTTATTTGTGCGAACAAACCTTTTCTAAATTGAAATACGTTAAATTGAAATATAGATCAGGCATGTCTAACAGATATTTGGAATCAATTTTGAAAATTGGAATAAGTAACACAGAACCTGAATTTGATTGGCAAAAAACATCAATTTCATGCTTCTCATTAATAAAAATATATTATTAAAATTAAGTATATTTAGTAGGCATATTGTAAGAATTATTTTTTAAATATTTAAAAGTGTATATATTTTTATAAAATTAAAAATTATACATGTTCATACATTTCTGCTCTTTAAGAGTTTTTTTTTTATTTTATGTGGCCCTCGAATAAAAAAGTTTGGAAAACCTCTAGTATAGACAGTGGCGCCAAACCATATGGTGGAAATTCGTGAGAATGAATTTTGGTCGTTGTCCGGTCTAGAAGCTCTTTTTCAGTGGACAGTGGCACTAGTATGTAAGACACTATATATGATATAAAAAATCGAAGCATTTGAAAATATTGTCCTTATTATACTTAAAAATGCCCAAAATCTCAATTTTTATAAATTCATACTAAAAATCACAACATAATTATACTAAAAAATGGGAGTAAGCATGCTTAGTGATTTGTAAACCACTCATAATGACCACTATAATTCACCACTATAAATTATGTATACCTAAAAAAAATAATATTTATTATTATACTTTATTTTTTATTTTTTATTAGTGTATTATAGCTTGTAAATATATGTTAATATTATAGCTTGAAAATACAATATTTCCATTATAAATACATACCTAATACAGTAAAGTCGTGATAACTTAAAGTTGAAGGGGGTAAAAATTTACTTTGAGATATGTATTATTCGAGATACCTAACTCTAATTTATCAAAATTAAATTAAAACTTATGAGTTATAACTTATATTATAATTTACGAGTTATGTAATGAAATATATGGATAATTTTAAAATTTTATGATAAATATACGAACATAAATGTTATAAAAAACTAAAATATAAATACAACGGTATTATAAGCATGTACATATATATATATATAATTTATTGTATATAGTAGAAAAATAATTTATGATTAATTTTAAGTTTTTGGTTTTTTGACAAAATCTTTTAATTTGCTTAGGCTTCAATATAGAAGTATCCATGCCTTCGACAAATTCAACAAATTGCCTAACAGTTTGTATTGATGACACTGTTTGGTTCGCCATAATCTTATTTAAAGTTCTTTGAGCCTCATCATTTTCATCGTTTTCGGAATCACTTTTTAATATATATATATATATTTATCTACTCGTTTATTACTTTTATTATACAGTTTTGAGTAGATAAAATATAAGATGTTTACTTAAATACTATGATACAACAGATATAATATACTTTGACTAAGCTATTTATCACAATTTTATATTCAAGTTAACAAGACTTATAATACATTGAGTGTTATGAGAATTTCAAGGGAATAAAAAAAAAATTACGTTTCAAGTTTTTTGTTATTAAGGTTTGAGTTATTGTGATTCGACTGTATATATAAATAATTATAACTAGAAACCTACATTCTATGTGTTACTAGAGATATATTTAAGGAATTCAATAATTTAATAATGAAACAAAGGCATGTTTATTTGGAGGATATAAATTAGCCAGTATGGTTCACACCAACGTAACTTGACTGTACAATTTGTCGTTGTAGTTATTGGTAGATGAAGGCAAGTGGCCAGCAAAAATAGAACGAGGGCAACTAACTTATTTTTTAATTTGACATGCTCCAAATATAAATGTAAGTGAATGTTCACATAATGAATTACGAAAGTAACTCACAGCAAGTAGGTTACTTAGCAACTAGAATTATTTATTTACTTGCCTTGTGTGAATCAGCTGAATTAATCGTTTAGTATTTTTCCGTTTTATGTGAACCACATTAAAGTACCAGTTTACAACAAAGAGATACTAACCTTTAATTTATTTAACCCTAAACTAACCAGTTCATCCTTAGCATGTCTGTTGAAGACTATTCTATTAACTATCATAATTTGTGTAATTGTGCATACAATAATTTAGTATACAAAACAACATTTTATACAAATAATTTAATTTAAAATATGTTTATAAAGTAAAAATAAAGTAATGGTTTCATATTATAGAAACAAAAATCACTGTTACCTTCAAAAAATTGTTTAACTATGTGTTCATATATTATTTTACTATAGTTTCTTTAAAATATTGTTGAAACAAAAAATATTCAACTGCACAACCACCTACCACAAGTAAATCAAATGTCATCAGTTTTATCTTTTTATACCTCACCTTGATAATCAAAATAAAACATAATACATTGACTTATATATATATATATATATATATTAGTTAGATAATTAATAAGATATAAAACATTTCATGATAGTTGTATAAATTAGCCAGAAGTGAATTCTATTGACAAGAATCTATTATAATTATTAAATATTGTAATAAAAACAAATTTTGAATTTTTTTACTTCATTGTTTAACATAGACAAGAAATCAAAGTGAATACATTTGAATAATGCTTAATATTGATATAAAAAAAAACATAATACTTATATAAATATAAAATAGTTTGTATAAATAGTTTTTGGCCGATATTTATAATATTTTGTTAAAATTAAAAAGAATTATAGTTGTTACATTTCTTCATCAATTATTATGTGCATTGTCAAAGTGTCATAATTTGTTATTTTCAAACTACGACAATAAAAATAATGAATTGTTACTTTATAATATTCTACTACAGTAGAATAGATTACATGTAATAAATGTTAAAAAACCAAAATAATTTTTTTAACAGTTAAATCTCGTGCAAATATTATGTTCAAAATACGAATTATAATACATTTTTGAATAGTGATATTAGGTGTATAATATCGGCCTTTTTTCAAATATACATTTAAATTTTATACGTGGTGATTAAATGTAATTAAATAAGTCAAAACTGTTTATAATAATACATTATACTTATTTTTAATTTTTAAATATTAAAAAATTTAAGTGTTAAATTAAACATATATATATAAACTAATTTTTGGTGAAAAGGTATCTTTTACAATATATAAAAACAGATATATTTAAGTATAATTCACTTTAGACGCGAAATAAATTATTAATGTGGAATGTAAATATTGATACTTAAAAATTCTAAACAAAACTTATCTATATTTTTTTTAAGTATACACTTAATAATTTACTGTTACTTTTAAAAATAACGTATTGTATCTTAAATTAATTTAAATATATAAATAAATATCATATTTCATATTATGCATAATGAATAAATATTTATATATAAATACACATATATAAATATTAGTTGATTAAATTATTGAAGAAAAAATGGTTTTACAGAAAATAGAGACACCTTATTTGTGATCTCGTTGATAGGGAAATAATGGTTAAATATAAAGCCAAATGAAATTCTACTAACTTTTTGAAAATTTAAACTTAATAGCTATTTACAATCTGATACCAAATATTCAAATAATCATAATCAAAATGATTATCCATGAGTTGTGTCATCTTCAACAAAATCATATGCTACATCTCTTGTAACGCATTCCACATGACTCACCTGAAAATATTTTAAAATTTTAAAGATAATATAACAACAAATTTGAATATTATAATTGTTATTTTTATACCTTATTACGAAATTTAACTCCATAAAACTTATGAGCATTGAATAATAATTCCGGTCTGAATGTAGTTGTTATGAATTGGGCATGATCTGACATTTCATGTATCATGTCTGCAACTGCTTTTCTATGTTGAGGATCTAGAGCCTAAAATAATTAATTACTCATAAGTAGATATTATATATTGATTATACATTTATAAATTTATAAGTTATTACTAGTACTATTTATTAAATGTATTAATCACATTAATATAGTGTTATACATATAAATTGAAGTAATTGTTCTATTTCTTGTATAATTTGTTTTTATATACCTGATCAATTTCATCAAATAGATAAAATGGAGCTGGATCACATTTTTGAATAGCAAAGATCAGTCCAAGTGCAACTAATGATTTTTGACCACCAGATAATTGATTCATTTCACGCATCTCGCTTCCTTGGCCAGCAAACGATACTTTAATCATAACTCCTGAATAGTTATCTATATTATCTTCCTAAATATAAAAAAAAAATTACATTGTAAAATACAAATGAAAATTAATATATGCATATATGTTACTGTGAAAAACTGAAGTTTGGAGTATAGTCTAGAAGAATAACTTATTATTAGATAATATTAATAAGATTTAGTTTTAGTAATTTTATTTATTACAAGAACAACTTTTATGTCATTTTTACAACTACATAATTTTACATTTAACTTCATTTTGAAATTTCATAGTATATATTCTTGTTCTCTATTTTTTAAATTAGAAGTAAAATATTCTCTTATTTGTCAGTTTAATGTTTATCAAATGATATTAAATTTTTTTTGTATACTAAAAACTAATTTCTGGTGTATAATTGATTCGATAATACCTTTGGCAGCTAATTTATAAAAATCATAAAGACATAATATTGTATAATATTATTAATTGTCGGGTAAGGTAAAAATATTTATCAAAATTATCAACCAATATGATAAATTAATAATGTAATATATTATAGTGACCTTTTTATAATTTTGAGATAATTACTACCAATATTCACCAATACCAGTCTATAAATTTCTATATTTACAAGTGAATGCTAACATATATAGCGTAATACAAAACAATTTGTCGATGATTTTTGTGTATGTCAGTATTCATTAACTGAGGATATTCACAGTAAAATTTAAATTTTATAATTAATTTCAAATTCCTACATCGCCAACAATAGGTGTCGCAGACTCTTCTCCACCAGCTGATTTCATTACTAATTGAGCAAATCCACCAGGTACAAGTTTGCTAAATACTTGAGTAAAGTACATCGATACTTGTTTAAACGTAAAAAGTATAGCATCGCATTTCCTTTGTTCCAATACATTCATTAGTTCTTCGATTTTTTGATGTCTAGTTAAAAAATAAATATTATATAATATGAATTTTCTGTTGAAGATTATACTTAATCAATATTAATTAATAATTACCCTCGATCAAGTTCTTGTTTTCTGGATACTAATTTTTCTTTTTGTTCAGAAAAACTGATAAATTGGTCTAAAGCTTTCTTGTTAACATGACCATAACGTTTAATATTACTGTTAGCTTTTTCAAGTTCTTTAAACAACTAAAAAATTTAATTAAAAATTTGCAGTTATCTATAAAAATATGAAAAACAATAATTAACATTTATCATATTTTACATACATTTTTAGACGAATAAGACATATATTTAGTAATAAGTTCAGTGTTAGGAAGAGCTCCTAGGTCACTTATTTTGGCTTGACATTCATCCAATTTTTGCCTTAACATATTTTGTTTTGTTGATACTTTAGTTAAATCTTTGGACTCATTGTCTAATTTATCCTGAGCTTCTTTTTCCAATGCTTTCCACTTCTCTAATTCTTCTTGACAAATTTTTTGCTAGATTATAACAATTAACTTAAATTTATTAACTTATTAAGAATATTATTCATTTAATATTTAGCAGGTATACGGTATAGGTTAAGTACATAACATAAGATATTTATCAGACATAACAGTTGTATTAATAAATTATATAAGAAATTATAAATGATTTGGATTGTATTAGCTGTTAGGAAGTTGACCATAACTATTGTGTTTCAGTGCTATTGTTGAAATGTCTATAACTTTATCAATACCTTAATTCCTAGTGTCATATAAAATTGTATGGATCACTAAATCATGATTAAGGATCATTAGCTTAATATTAATTCATTGGATATTTAATAATTATTAACAAAACTCGACTAGATATAATTTTCACTATAAACATTATTTTTAAATACTTTTTTTATTTAGAATTAATAGATAATTTATAATTAAAATAAAGCCAATTTCACAATACCTTTTTTACAGCTTCCTGTACTCTTTTATCATCAATTTTAATATCAGCATTCAATGCTTCTAATTTTTTTTTAACTGTCTGTACTTCCATTTTATTATTTTCTAATGTCCGTTTTCGTTCTTCAACAGATATTTCTTGCAATGCCTTAAAAAATGTATATTATTTAAAAAATAATAATAAATATGAAAAAAAAAAATATTCTTTAACAAACCTGTAAAAGTTCATCTCTACGACGAATCAAATTGTTTGTTAACAAGTTTTCTAGTTTGTTTTTGTCTGCTTCTAATTTCATGCGAGTAGAAAAGGCAGTTTTATTTTCCATAGTTAATGAACGAATATCATCATTTAATTTATCCATTTCTCTTTGATCAGTGACAGAAAGTTGAGCCATAAGTTCCTTATAGATTAAAGCAATTAAAATCAAAAATTAATATGAAAATAACAATTTGTTTAATTTTGTTAATTTATTATTAATTATTATGTACATAACTGAACATTTAATAATATAGAATTAAAATTAAAATTAAAATCTATACAACAAATAATGATTTAAAATTATTTATAAATAGAAATAATTTTTGTTTCACAGATAAAGATTATATAGTTGCAAGATTGTATTAGAGAATGAAATAGAATTAATAAATGTTTAGAATTCATAGCTAAATACTGAATAAATTATAGTTTTTTAATGGTATCTATAGTTTTCTGTTAAGTATAATTTATACAAAATAGAAACAAAAGATACCATTAAAAAAATTATCAGATTAAAAATCCTACAATGGATAATCAAAATAAAATTAATAATAGTGTAGAATATTTAATAGTCACATATATATATATATATATATAATGAGTACTTGATGAAGCTCCGATTCTAATCCACTACGAGTGGTCTGCATTGCTTCTAAATTTGAAGCCGCTTGTATTAATAACCTTTCTTTAGTAGCTCGGTATCTCTCAATTCCAACAAGTTCTTCTTTCATAAGTCTTATGTCTCCTTTTAATTTGTCAAAATTACCCCTGAAAAAATAAATGCCATAAATAAGTTAATTTAATAAAATGTAGATATTTTTAATTGTTTAACAGTTTTACAAAAATGCAAAGAATGGTAAAATAAAAAAGGTTGCTACCTAAAAAAAAAATGAACCAATTTTGTTTACTAAATACATACTTAGATTTACTATTTTTTGTTTCAGTCTTTTGCATGTCAGACATTACTACATTCACATTGACCTCAACTTCATTCAATTGTGTTTTTAATACAGCAAGTGTTTCTTCAGCTTCCTTAATTTGGCTCATTGAATCATTTCGTTGTTTTTGAATTTCTAACTTTGAACGCATATTTTTAAAATAACCTCCAGTTAATGTTCCACTTGAAGAAACCTTTTGATACAAAAAAAAAAAAAAATTAAAAAAATACTTAAAATAATGTTTGATTTAATAAAATAAATAAAAAGTTGATTACACATTAACACATAAAATGTATTTACCTGATCACCATCAATTGTAATACAATCAAGCATACTCTGTTTAGATATTGTAGTAGCAATTTCTAGATTTCGACAAATTAATGTTTTCCCAAATATAAAACGCATTGCTTTATCTAAGTGAGGTTCATATTTAAGCTTACTGACCATTGGAAGTGCATCCTAAAAAAAAGTAAAACCAGAACTATTAATTTGTTTTCTTCAAAAAAAAAAAAAAATAAATAATATGTTACGTAATATAAAAATAATAATAAATAATATGTTCATTAACCTTAGATTGTGGATATCTTATATCTCTTACAGTCAATCTGTTTAACGGCATGAACGTAACTTCACCAGGTAAATTTTGATTATTAATTTCTTTCAAAATTTGTGTACCAATTCTATCAGATTCCACAATATGGAAAAACATCCTAAAAACAAGATTTATTCATATGAAGTAATTAAATTAATTAATATTCTAATCTTAACAAAAATATGTAATTCATTTAAATCATTCCAACTTGAGAAAAATGCATAAAATTAAACATAATTAGCATATTAAAACATATTATAAACCTAAAAATATATTAAAGACTCTTGATAAAAACAACTAATAAAGTTTTCTGTTTTAATCACCTTCCACCTGCAGTAACTTCTACTGCAGTTTGAATACTCTGATCACATCCAAAATTTTCAATCACTTGTCCATAATATTGAGAAGCAAGATCAAGATGAGCTCCACCTTTTTGTTTAAATACATCTAATACTTTACGTACACTATCTCTTCCATTTAAAATTGCCTAAAAATAATTACAAATGAGATTGTACATAATTGTACACATTGTTCTATATTTTAAGAAATATAAAATTACTTTTCCAGCCATACTGCGGAGTGCTTGATCAGACTTTGCTAACTCTTCTTTAAGTGATGATAAACTATGTTGTATAGTATTTTCTTTACGCCACAACTCACTAATTACATAAATAATTTAATAAATAATTTATATAGTTAAATAAATTTGAACAGATATTTTTTTTCCTTAAAGAGTTGATAAGAATATGTTATATTGATGATACAAAGTTAAACTTACTTTCTTTGACTTTGATGTTGGTCCTTTGCTTTTTTCAATTCATAATATTTTTTATTATATTCATCAATAGCAACTCTTTGTTTTTCTAATTCAATGGAGTTTAACTAAATAATATTAAGATATTATAAGTCCAAAAGTTCAAGATGACATTCAAAATAATATGATACTAATGGTGGAATTACAATTTTTTTTAAAAACTTTTTACAATAATTTAAGTATTGTAGTAAAAAATGTATACTACAAACTACAAAGATTGTGTATTAGACATTTTAATTAAGATAGTTTATTTTAGTTAAAAAAAGTTATTTGAGGTAAAATAAATGAATGTACCAAAAATGATAATCGCAAAATTTATTGCATAAAAAGACAATAAAAGTATCATAATGATGTTAAAATTAACTAATTAAGTATATAAATTGTTTCCTTTTACATTATTATTAGTATTAATATTAAATGACAATTAATTCTCAGAATACCTGAATTTGATGTTCTAATTCACGCTGTCGTTCTGAATCTCTTTTTAAATCATCAGTTAATTTGTCTTTATGTTCACTCTTATCTTTTATTTGTTTATTTAAAGACCTATAAAATTAAAATAGAAAAGCTTTAAAAAGATTAAAATAACAAATTAAAACAAGACATTTTATTAAATCGTATAAGTTGTTTTATCTTTCAAAATAAACTTGTTCATAAAATTGTATTACTTAAGTTCTTTTTGAATCCATTTATCGCGATCTTCTTTTGATGTAAATTGACTTCCTCTTCCTTGTTTAGCATACAGTTCTTTTCTTTTTTGTTCTTTTAAAGCAAGTCTGAAATTAAATAATTATATTTATAATATCTATCATTAAAGATGAACTTTTAATTTATGAGTATATTAAAAATTATAATCATCTTACTCTCGAGTACAATCTTCTTCTTTCTTTTTTTGAGCTTCATACTTAGGTTTTAATTCTTGAAGTTCTGATTCTTTGGCTTTAATGGTATCTTGAAGTTTTTTCAATTCTTTTTCTGCCCTTTCCTAAAACATATACAACAGTTATAAATTTACATAAATACATTTGCAACTGTAGAAGTTCTATCTTTTTTTTAATTTTACTTTTGAATTATTATCTCCATCTACTTCATCAGTTAAATCTTTTATAGTAAAATCTAATTTTGTTTTTTGTTTAATCAACTCCTGTTGTTCTAAGCTTAAAGTTTCTTTTTCTTCTTTTGCAGCATGTACTTCTCGTTTAGCATCACGTAAGTGTTTGGCTGCTTTTTTTGCTTGATCAGTAGCATCCTTTACTTTAGAAGCAAGTCGTTTTTGTTCTTCATCAAAATTATTTATTTTGCCATCCAACTAAACAAATAATATTTTTTAAATTTAAGTTATACATCTTTCAGTGTATTAATATGACATCTAAATTGAATATTTACTTCTTCCAACTTTCGTTTAGTGTCTTTTAATTCACGATCATGAATACAAAATTCCAATGTCCTTCTCTTTTTATCCCAAACTTGATACTCTTTAAGCTCTTCTTTTTCTTCTTCCAGAGTTTGTAATCGTTCTTCAATTGTTTTAATAAACTCAACAATTTTTTCCAGTTTAGTTTGAGTATCTAATATTTAATTTATTCATATATTAGAGAATAATTAATTGTGAAAGAAAAGATATTCTTGAGATGAATTAATGTTACCTTTTAATATATCAATTGATTCTTCTTTTCGTTCATCATAGACCCTGGTACCAGCAACTTCTCTCAAAAGTTTTAATCTGTGAGAATCTGGTGCTGTAGCCATTTGGTTTATCTGTAATAAATATTATGAAAATTACTAATATTATATTTAGTTTATGCATAAAAATAAGAATGATAATACCTTTCCTTGTTTGACAATATAATATGGATTTGAGTGAGAAAATCCAGCAGACTCCAATAAATTAGTAACGTCTGACCTGGGGACCATTTTTTTATTTAGAAAGTACTGGTCTTTTTTGGCACCAATTACTCGTCTTAAAATAACTTCTTCCTTCTCAATCTAAAGTATAATTGATAAAATAATAATTTATTATTTAAATCTTATTTAGTTAAAATGATAACATTTTCAACATACTGGTAAACGATTGTCGGTATTATCAAAGATAATTTCTACATAAGCTGTAACAACTCTGGGACCAGTGCCTTCATGAAGTAATGCTTGTCTTTGCTCCGGACGAAGATGTGAAAACTCATCACTAAGTACGAATTGTATGGCTGAAATAACAAAAATATTAAACAATAACAGAGCTATCGAGATAGGCTAATAATTTACCATAAAAGAAATTGCTTTTTCCAGATCCATTACGGCCAACTAAAAATTTAAAAAAAAGGTATTTAATTTTTAAAATTTATGTAATAATAATTTAAAATAAGAAAAAACATTATATGTTTAGTATAAATTCAATATATTTTAGATTTAATGAAAACAATTAATCATTAAATCGTATTTACAAATAATGCATGTTATATACATACCAACAACATTATGTCTCTTATCAAATGGTTCAACTACAGTTTGCTCCCTATAGCTTTTAAAACCATGTATTATAACCTAAAAGTTAAAAGAAAATAAATAATAAATAAATAATATATAAAATATATATATATATATAATATTATAAATGTAAAAAATAAATAATTTTCTTCTAAATTTATAAAATCAAAATAACAAAATAACATAAGAACCTATTATTATTATATTAAATACATATTAACTATTAATTTTACCATCTAATAAAATAAACTTATAAAAGGCTATAAATATTAAATAATAATTATATATAGCATCTACCAACAATAACAAATTTATATTATGTATCATATTTTGTGAATTATACTAAACTTTTATAGGCGTGAAAAGTAATTTTCTTGGTTAAGAAATTAATTTAAATTAATTACATTTTGTATGGCCAGAACTATCAAATTTATATTATATTTACCTAACCTAACCTGTTAACAACATTACAAATTATACTTTTAAGCTATTCATAAAATGTAATTAATAAAATATAAAAATGAATGCTACAATAGTACCTAAGCTAGTAATAGAAAACAGTAATCTCAAACTTTATGGTACTTAATGGAATTGTTTACTTTATGGGATGAAAATTATAACTGGGATACTAACACCAGTAGAATATTAAACTTTGACGTTTAAACTGAAATTATCATCCATCCTTAATTTTATCTTTAACCAAACCACTTAGACATTTTTTTTTATTGTTTTGTTTCTTTTAGTTAAGTGTGATAAGCTGATATTTTTATCCTCGGAACACACATTTTGTAGACTTGATGGTGAAATCCCTTTTGATTGTCTACTTCTATTATTTGTAAAATTTGAGTACTGAATTTATAAAATAAATATTTGTAACAATTCTGAATATTAGAAAAACTGTTCCAAAAATTTTAATCAGTTAAAATTGATTAATAATTTGGAATTCAAAATACTCAACTTTTTGTTCTTATGAACAAATTAATTCAATGACACGTATTTCAATGTACTCTATGCATATATTTGTTTAAGTTAAAGCCGAACTAAAACATGAACAGTTCACTAATTATTATTCACATAGACGATTCATTGAATGTAAAGTTTGTTTTTAGTGGAATCAAGACTGTAAGAATACGGTTTTCACAGTCCTGTTTCAAAAATCAAGTCTCATTTAAATCTTAAGGGAGATAAAAATTAATTTGGTTTATGTATTTTCAAGTTATATAAATATAACTTTAAGAAAGACCAAAAAATGTTAGTTATTAATGTTTCTGAGTTATTGTGACCCAATTGTAAACCCAAAATACCACTATTTTTCACAATGAGATGGTCTGTTCGATAATTGTTATACCTCATAAATACAACACTATATCAAACCTCATAATACATCAAAATTCTTAACATACACACTTTTAATAGTCTGTGTATATACACAAAAAAAATGGTAGACGATGATAAAAAAGAAAAGAAAATTATTGTGTCGTTCGAATAAATTATGTAAATATAAATCTGTTTGATAGATTTCAAATAGGAAACAACTTAAAGATTTTTTAGTGAAATTGATGCACAATCGTTAGTTGTATAAATGCTGATCTTAAATGTTAACACCAAATGTAAATATACATTGTTCAGGTTAGGTCAGGACCTCATGTGAAATTCGAGATGAAACATAATATTAGACATTACAATTTTTTTTCATTACATTTTATATTAATCTTGTGTACAATATAAGACTTAAATAACAACATTCGAGGAAAACGAATTGCGTTTCAACCGTATTGATTTCTCATAATATTAAAAAAGCCAATGGATAATATGTAAACGCAATTGTGCGTATACGCGAGAATAAACAAAATAACATTATTGTAACATGCACTGACCTGTTTGATATGCATTGTTTAATATTAATGCGTAACGCTAGCTGAAACGTTTAGTTCTTTTTGACTAGCTTAGTTCCCGAAAAGAACATAATAAGTTCACTTCGCGTTTACTTTATTTAAAAAAAAAATAATAATAATAATAATAATGAAACATAATCAAGTAAACAAAAATCAAAATGGGACCCTTGTAGATATTATTACTATTATTGGTGATAAAAATGACGCGGTGTAGTAATGGAGGATATGAGTATTAAACCTCCAAGCTAAAAACGACAATCGTCACAAGCGTCGTATGTCCAACCTTAGTTTAGCAAGCTTCGTCGTCATTTAGATCAATTTTTTTATATTATTATGCATTTATACATATCGCCCCTCTATAATATTGTAATTTACGACAGGGATACAGTGGACATTATATTGTCTTCTTTCACTCGTCCGTTTCTTGCCGGAAAAACGGCAATTTGATAGTATTTAGGTAGGTACTCATTTTTTATTTTTGCGGTTTCCGAGTACGAACCAAGGTATTAGGCACGATTTAAGATAAACATTTATATACCCAACCTAAAGTTAAATCGTGGTATTGAAAAAACGTCATAACCTTTTTAGCAATGTATGACGAATAATCGCGATGGAGGTTCAATTTCGAAAAAAAATGAGAAATCATGATATATGGCACAATTTTAGAATGTATTGATTAAATTACAAATAATAATAATAATAATAATAAGTGCGTCATGTTAGGGCGGCGCAGGGTAAGTTAGTACAATATAGTATATCGTAATCGTTTATACCAGTGGTTCCCAACCTTATTGACACTACATATTACTTGGAAGAATATCCGATACGTCACGGACCACATCAATTTTAGACCATATTTATCTCATTAACAAGATAATTAAATAATAATAAACATTGTCGCTGTTAAATTTTAAGTAAAAGTTTTATATTTATTAACAATTTAACACAAATTACTAATATTAAAAAATGGATAATATATTATAATATTTACTATCGGTAAATAACAAAAAAAAAAAATTTAATGTGATTTTTGAGCTTGCTTTTCCTTTACTAAAAAAGATATTTTCGGCGTAATATTACTCAAAGCTATATGCATGTCCTTATTGCGTCCAACCGATTTCTTTTTTCATTTTTAATGTATAGCAGTCCAGAAAGCTCCATGTTCACATAAATATGCTGTCGAAAATATTACTGAATATCTTAATGCAATTCCTCGAGGCTTAGGATATACAATTGCTTTTTACACTAAAACTCTTCGACATTCACGTCAGATTTAAACGCATCCTTACAGTTCCGATCGTTTTGTATAATTCTATCAAATCTTCCTGGATATCATCAGGTATTTCATCGACTTTAATAATAGAAGGGTTACGAATCATAAGTATTACGAATACATTTCAAAACCATCATATTCTGGTAAATACCAATTAAATTAATTTTTAAGTTTTTGACGATGGTGTAAAACATTTTGTTGTATCTTACCTATGAGCTCAGCATATTTTTTGTTATTGGTCAAACTTTTCAATGTTTAAAGCGTTGAGTAGATATTCACCTCAACTTTACTAATCCATAGATCAATTTTATAAATAAAGGTTTACTATACATGGAAAAATGAAATTTTTTTAATTTTTTCAGGTATGGCTTGCAGAGGTCTGGGAACCGCTGGTTTATACAGTGGCAAAAACTAAATTTAAATAAACTAAAAAGGGGGGGGAGGAGAATAATTTACTAACCAAAATTAAATCCACGATACTCCCTGGCGTAAATATATTTTTATTCCATGAAGTATATCTATTAATAATTGTTTATTTTTATACAAGTCTCAAAACTCATTTTATTGTTTAAAAACAAATTGTAGGTAGTAGGTTGTACTGTAAAGACATATTTAAGTATTTGACATCATTGGTAAGAAAAAAAACACCCTTCTCTCCAACGTAAAAATTTCTTCATAAGTGTAATACATCTATTATAATGTATAATAATTAAATTTGAATGGAAGAAATTAAAATAAAATTAAAAATATTTACCCTAAGCTTTTTCATTGGATATTGGAATATATCAACTATATCATAGTAATTAAATTTTTTTGTTAAATCCGATTTCTATGGTTAAAACAGCTAAACAATTCATCTTTACGTTGAACTCAGTAGTCTTTAATCTCAAATAAGTCTTGATCTTTTTTAAAATCCGAAAAAAAACATCTCCGCAGGTTAGAAATAGGACAGGAAAGAAAAATTCTTAACGTAATTTCTTAATATGGATACAACATGCAAATGTTGATGGTTATTTTTAATAATCAGAGGATACATTTTAAGTACAGTGTTAGGACCAGTGCTTGAATTAGGAAAAAAATAGAAGGGGGATGCAAAAGTTTCAAAAAAATGTACGTACCTGATCATTTAAATGTCTTATTGATTAGAATATAATTAGAAGTGGTACGCATAAATATTTTCTAAAAAGAAGGACTCCGTCCCCCACGCCTTCTCTCAATTCAAGCCAAATTTTAACACAGAACAATATGGTGTTAAATAGCTCATTACTAGGTATTGTTTTAGAAACCACAATATTAATTTAATTTTTTTTTCATCAATCGAATACCTATATCAAAATGATCTTTAAAATTTACCGTCTAGAGTCCAAGCGTTCCCTGCCCCCTTAAATACGTCTCTGGGTTGTAGGTGCATCCGTCATATTGATAAATAATAATAAATATTAAGTACATAAGAGTTCTCTAATAAAATCTGACTCGTGTGCTACATTTTAAAATTACTTCATAAAATTTGTCGTTTATTTGTATCTATAATTACATTGTTTATAAAACATTAGAAGTTACCTACTTCGTGCTTCTACTTCAGAAAAATAAATTGATTTTGCTGCGTTATCATTCGTAGTTACACACATTTTCAAAACTAATAATGAAAAAATTGTAAAAATTATACAAAATAAATGCTAATTATTAATAACTATTTTTTTTAATACCTTTTTTGGCACTTTGGCCCGCTAGATTTAGTTCTACAATTTGGCCACCTAATAACTTTGAGTTGCCCATTTCTAATATATTTAGGTACCTATGTATAAATTGTTTAATATGCTGTCATTTTTATAGTCACCCTATTAATTGGTAGATTAGGTTCTAATATTTTGAAAGAAGCGGTAGAATCGTTCAAGATCTTCTACAAAATGGTGGATGGGATCCTGGTTTTAAATGAAGTGGAAAAGAGAGTATGGCATACCGCGGACTAACCATACATGCACGGATCACCACAGCGGCGGGCTTAGACCGGCTCGCGAAGAGGATGACGTTTAGAACGAGATGTCTAGGATGGCTGGCTCAAGCCGGTCCGAGAAGAGGACTCCCCGAACGCAATGTCAGGGATGACAATCTTAGGTCGGCTCGTGAAGGGGTAGCACTTATAGTAAAACTTTTAATATGACTGTGGATGGTAAATAATACCTGTAAGAGAATGAGATGGGGCCTATCCCATCTTTCCCCATTGTAGATCCATCGTTGTATAATTTTATGCATCCTAAATCACTCCTTTCCACTACATATAATAAATTAGTTGTAACTAAGGAAAGTAGTGTCAGGAGTCTGAGGGGGCAATTAATACTGAACATATTATTGAAAATAAAGATTAGGTTATAATAGGTGTATGTAATATTTTTATTTTTATTATCGTCACAACGAAGCATATGAGTTGTGTATATATTTATAGGTAAGTGTACCGTATACGTATACTAGCTTAGTACGCCTTAAATATCAATTGCGGTCATATACCTTCCTATCATCCAATATGGTTCGACGACGTTCAGAAAAATTATTTTCACTTTTTCATACTATATATAACTATACATAGTACACTTATACTATATATAACTTATAGTTATAAATATATATTGCTATTATACAGCTTACTTATACCAACATATATATATAGTTGTCAAAATGCCATAACCAATAGACAGATTTAAAAACGGTAGTACCTATATAGTAAATAGTAATGTTCTCAGCTTAGTACTACTATGAAGTCACTAATTAAATTAAAAAAATGAATTTGATTTTTACAGCGTGTTATAATTTTTAAACATATTTTTGTAGAATTTGTGGAGGGCATATACTTTATTATTAAATTATAGCTAGATATAGATATTCTATTCAAAATTTAAATTAACTTTCAAATTTGCAAATCTTGTACTAAAATTTCAAAAAATTTCAAAATTTTTTTATCGATATTTAAAGAAAAAAATTTGAAAAAACCAAAAATTTTTTAGGCCTACATTAGCTCAAAAAAATTTAAAATATTTTTAAATTTTTTTGGTGTATAGAAAATGGTAATTTAATAGTTTGGTGAAATTTTAAAATGACTACGGTTATTCCTTTTTTAAATTACATCAAAATAATAAAATCGTTCCCGGAGAAAACTGATAAATATCCAATACGCTCATAAAAAATTAATATGACTTTCCGATAAACATTTTATTTTTAGAAAGGAGAAAAACTTATGGAGAATCTTTTATTGAATTTTTAAATCTTAGAACATTGAATATTGAACATTTTATTGTGTATAGAAATTACTTATATAAACATTTTGTGCATTTGTAAATTTTATGTATCTATGATCATTATTTCTTTTGTTACACTAAAAATAAAAATCGATTTTGTTAAAATTTTGCTTTGCAAAAAAATTCCCGTTTTTACTTAATTTTTTGTTTTTGTTTTTCCCAACGCGTTTAAAAACTATTGGGAATTTTGTACTTTTGACCCCTCCCCCCAAATACCAATTAAATTCACTTTTTTACTAGAAAAGATGCTAATGAAGAAAATCAAAACACTTTTACTGATCTAAAACGTAGTGACAGACACAAAAAAATAAAAAAAATAAATGAAAAAAAAACAGCATTGTAAAATTAATACATTTATCGCTCCGCTCAGAATCTAAAGTCTCTTATGAAACTATAATTATTTATTAAATCTTATAGAAGTATTAAAACTGGCATTGTTGGTACAAATATTAAACATTTTAGGAATTTTCATAACACATTTGTAATCATTTTTGCAATTTTTACAAAGTTTTAACTTAAAATGCTCATAAACAGTTGTGTATTTACGCTCAATTTTTTTTAAGTTTCCATTAATACCAACTTATTGCCTTGTATTTAATTTTCAAGTATATTATGATAGAGTGAAAATCGTTTTTCTCATTTCTATAAATATCTCAGAAAATGTCAAAATATTTGATAATACTATTATGCATAGAAATAAAAATACTAATATAATCATTTGATATTTTCAAGTATACCTACTTATTTTTAAGATTATTTGTTTTATTAATTACAACAAATCAAGAAAATCAATTTTATTCACTCAGAATTTAAAATATATAAAGGAAAAAAAATATTAAATATTTGTGTTACGAATATAATCACATACCAGTATCGATTATGATTTACGATGTTACCATATTGGTATTAAATTTACATAGTCTTTAATGCCAGTATTTAGGCCTGGGACCCGAGGCTCAACCTAAGGGGCCCTAGGTACATACTCAGTACTTTAATCATGACATTAAAAAAAGAACGAAGGATTGATAATTTAATTTTTAATTTTTTAAGTGCCTATGTAATGTCATTGTTTTAAATAAACATGTAAGTAACAAAACAACTATTATTATTATTATTATTATTATTAGCTTCTAGGAACAGACTTTTCATATTAGTAGCATATATATATATATATTTGATACCTAGTACCATTTATTATAAATACTAGTATTATAATATTTATAATCAATGCTAATAACTACTATTATTTTGATTGTGTACATAGTAACTACAATGATTATGTTTCTGATAAACAACTGCATAATAATATACTTATTAGACAATTTTTTTTTCTTACAACAATCGAGTTGATTTCAGAACGATTAAGAGGATACTGTTTGTTTGCTTTCTTCAGCTTACTCGCAACATAGACAGAACATATTCAAGCAAAATCATTTTGTGTTTTTGAGTTATTTTAAAAGTAAAATCACTCATCACAAAAATTATAGAAAATAATTTTTTTTGAGTATGACTAGGTACATATCAATTCGTCTAAATATTGTTTCAAAACAATATTTAATATCCATTTAAATTTACTACATTTTATTTTTATGATTAAAGTTAAGTAATAATTAAGTTATCCCTCTTTCATTTTTATGATTTTTGATTTTTATCGATGTAGCACATAGGTTTGAGAAAGAATAAATATATTGCTTTGACATCCTCTTAAATTCTCAAAAAATTGGACTGCTATATTACTGGGATCTCAAAAACTTGAGAAGTTAGGCTAGTGCAGTGGTTTTTTGTTACTTTTTGTATTACAGGGAACGGCTGGTAATGAGTTTGAACCGTTATTTATTTATTATTTTATAAGGAAACTTTTAAAAGAGTATTTAGGTATTAAGTGAAAACAATTCAAATTAAATAATTCATTTGGCATTTATTTTATTGTTTAACATTTGTAACATTTTTAAGTTGATATCTATAAAATGCTTAATGTTCTATTGCATTGATAATACCAATTTATACTTAGTTAAATATATTGATAGTAAATGTTTTAGTTATATAATGTTAACAGCTTCAAAAAAAAAAAAAATTCTAATAAAGCATTAAATAATTATAGTAATAAAATAGTCATCTAAATATTTGAAAATTTAAATTTATAAAAATAAAAAAATAAGTATAAGTAATAGCTAATAGGTAGAACTGATGAAAATAATTAAGTAGAGATATCTACTTTAGTACTTTTAATTTTTAAATTAATCTTAGATTTAAATGTTTGATTTCAATAAATTGTTCTTATTTGATATAATATTATCTAGAAACAAAATAAATAAAATACATAGATTATTATTATAGGATTTAATATTTATTACAGAGGATTGTTGTTATTGTATATGTTTTGATTTCATTAAAAATGTATTTATGTTATAAATAGTGGTTAAAATGGAATATACCTATAACTATTTAAATCAAAATAATCAATAACTTTTATTAGTTAAAATGGGATCTCAAATTTCCAATTTCTGAGAAAATATTATAATTTTCAGAAAATTTTTTTGAACAAATGATAAAGATATATTTTATCAATAAATGTTGAAGTGTTTGTTTTTATAATAAAGTACTTCATATATTTAGGTAGGTAAAGGTCAAAGGTACTATAAATATTTTATAATTAGAAAAATTATATGTTACACAATTTTTATCCAAGTGAATTAAAATATTACATATATGGTATTGTAAATATATTGAATTACATAGGTAGAGAATACTTTAGATATTTATCTAGTTCAAAATAAAATTAAGCAAATAACAATTGTTTTTTTAAAAATCTTACCAAGTATTTGAACCAACTCCATTATTATAGTTCTATTTATTTTGTACAATATTGTGTCATTTCTGAAAAAAAAAACAAATAATTTATTTGCATAATAACAAAAGTGTATATCAGACATTAGTTACATTCAAATACAAGGAAAAGGTAATAGTTCTTAACTGACTATAAATAACACAAACAATACTGTGAACATACAATGAGTAGTTAACAAGTAGGCATAATATTATACCCATTTTATACAAAGATAAAAAAATGTATAGTTATTATAATTTCATGTTAAAGAAGATACAACATTGTAATTTTTTCTCCAACTTACATATGTAATATAGTTTAAACTTCTCACTGTATTTAATGATTTTTTAAATTAAGATATATTATAATTTATAACCTATTATAGCATTACAATAATAATAAAGAATAACATTATCTGTGTTATTGGTGGTTAGCACAGTACTGTACTGTGCTAACCACCAATAACGCTCTAGGGCAACAGTATTTGACACCCACTTTTCCACAACAAAAAAATAAGTAAAATTGACTTTACATTTTTAGCGTATAATTAACCTTGTTCCTTAAAGATGTTTAATAATTATTAATTAAAGGTACTTGCTTATTTATGAATATTATTATTATTGTAATCTCATTTATGCATTTATGTATCTTATGTATTTATTTTGTTTTAATGATTTTTTTTTTTGAAGTTGACACTTTATTGTTTTGCATACATGATAGAAAAAAATTACTTTTTTCATAAAACAATAGACAAAAATTATAAAAAAATCTTAAAAGTATTCATAAAGTACATAATATATTAACATAAACTTTCAGAGTAAATATTATTGCATATACCTTTTTGTATTTATAAGAACAACAATTTATTTTTAGAAGTAGGTAAAATTGATAATGAGTTGATTATAACTAGAGTACGGACTTTTATGTATTAAAAAGTATCAAAATATGCCATATAATATGCAGTCAAAATCGTAAACATATGCAACAAATATGAAAAAAACAATTTTTTTGAGAATTTTATGAACAAATTGATATAATTTAGATTTTGAGTGACGAATGTAACAGATCCATATAAAAATTTAAAAACAAATAAAAATGTAAAATATCTATTAATAACATCAAGATATTTTTAAAATAATACTAATATAAATATGTGGTGGACATGTCATGTATCTATAGTAAATCAAAATAACTAAAACTTTTATTTTATGTATGAGTATTCAATTTTGTCATTTTTTTAACTTCAGATATCCATAAGAAATATTTAAGGAACTACGCTTAACTTTTATTTATAATTATTGCAATTAAAACTTAAATGAAACCTTGTATTTAATTTTCAAACACATTGAAACAGGAAAATTTTTTATTGACATTAATAGAAAAAAAATTAAAAATTTCAATTGTCTATAAGTAGTTTAAAAAGAATAAAAATAGTTTTAATATACCATGTTAAGTAATTACTAATGCGAACACAAACTAAAAAATTCAAGTATCTACAGTTATTTGTTTTTAAATTAGTTACAATAAAATAAGAATATCAACTTTATTAAAAAATTCCTGCTTTTTCCTAATTTTTTTCCAATTATTAAGAAAAGTACTGAGAATTTATAGTTTTGTCTTCCCAATAACACTAATTAAATTTATCGAAAACATATCAAATTTTAAAACAAAGCAGTTTTTTACTAAATCCTATCGTGAATACAGACACAAAAAAATTTAAAAATACATATGATTTAATGGATCAATGAATGTATTAATTTTACATTCATTTATCGTTCCGCTCAGAATTTAAAATTCCAAAAAAAAATCTTATTTTTATTTTTACAAGGATACCCACCATTCAAAAAATACTTGTTGTGTGTGTCAACAAACACCAGTAAATATTTCGCATCTCTATAATTATAAAAATGTCGACATTCTCCAGAATCACTGGTTAGGTAAAATGCCAACAATCAATACTATTTATACTGTTGAAGTATTTTTACTGATATAAAAATGATATTTAGGTAAATAAAAGTATCATTATATAATTAACATAACTCCAATAAAAATCAAAAATAAAATGCAAAATTCAACAACCTAAGTTATAAGTATATGTAACTGTACTAATAATCATAAATCATTTTGATTTATACATATTATATCTATAATATACGCCATTAAATAAGAATATAATATTATACACTTAAGTTAAAATAAGAATATGATTTCTTACTTTTTATATTTTTCAATTATTTCCATTTTTTGAAGTCCTTCTAAAGCAGATTTGATTACATCATTAATTAGACCATAGGGATGCGTGTGCAATTCTTCAACTTTCTTATGAACTGATTCACAAATAAATTCCTCTGAAATTACTTTTTGAGGGGCCTAAAATTTATATTACATTTAATGAAATAAAATTTAAATAGTTGAAAGTACTGTAAAATTAGTTACGTTTATCAAACAACAATAGATCAGTCGATAGCATATTACATAAGGATTGATAGTTAAATAACGAAGTAGTTCTTTTTCTTTTTCATTTATATGAAGATAAATTGAAATACTATGTTTAAAATCCTACAAAAAAAAAGTTTTATTAGATGTATTGATGTGTGTATGTTAGTCTATTTTATAGGATCATATGGTGAAACATTAATAAATACATATAGCATACAAAATAATCACACTCACTTCTTTCTGACAGCCATGAAAAAATACAAACTCAAACTCAAATAATCTCCTTAATAAAATAAACTTTTCCTCTAAGTCCAAGATGTCTAAAATAAAGCAAATATTACAGTATAAATTATAAACTATAATCATTAAGGTTAAGCAATAACGAGTTAATATGTTAAAACTTAAA
>JACXSJ010000186.1:58083-75892 GCA_014851325.1 Pentalonia nigronervosa
ATATATCCAGTATTTTTTTTTTTTTTATAAATATAAGTATTTTATTTAGTTACTGTTTATAATAATCATCAATTTGTAGAATATAGAAAATATTAATAGAAAAAATAAATTTATATTTACAAAGATTTTAGTATTTATATTTTTAGATAAAAACTTATTTATCATATTAAATAATAATAATAAATTAATAACTACGAGCTGACAAATTATATTTATTATACCTACTTATTAGTTATCAATACGCAATTATCATAAATTGTGGGAGTTTCAATTTATATATTATTATTATTATTATTATTATTATCATTACATTTTTTAAAAAAAAATGTTTTGCTGATATTAAATGTTTAAACACTGTTACATGGTTATTTAATAAAATGTATTTACTTAAACAGTTTAAATAAAATAATATTGTATCAATTCTTCACTTACCATTTTTCCAAATTATTTGACATTTTGAAATTATAATTATAAATGCAATATTTATGATGAAGTGTAATGAAGGATTGACATAAAGTTGATTTAAAATCAATGGGAATGCATTATCAAATAATTCAGTTTTAAAATTTAGATTTCCTATAAAATAAAATAATTTAATATTTTATTAAACTACGAATAATCACATATTATACATTTATTATTTGATAGTAGTTACTAATATACAATAAACAATATTTAAATATATTATGATTCATGACTCATGACTAATTACTATATAAGTATTATGAATTTTTTTTTTTAATATGGTAAATATATTTCTTTTATATTATATATAAATGTTTAAGGTCTGAGAAATGTATTTATTTTATTTTTGTTGATAATAATTATTAATTTAGGTTCTGAGCTACATTTAATTGACCAAAAAACAGTAAAGATAGGTCCAAAAAAGATCATGGATTTCTCAAAAACAAATGTGTAATCCTAGAATAGCTTGGCTAAAAATGTAACCTTGTTTCCAATATAGTTTATAAATACATGCAACTTGATGAATTTTCTTCTAATCAAGAACAGTTCATTATAAAATCAATTCTATTGATGTGTCACTTTGCTCAAAATCTAAATGTATTTAATAGATGCTATTAATACATACATTATTTTTTAAATTACCGTTATCATATAATAGGTTTAAAAGAAATAATAAGAAAAATTGTTTTTGATTAAAATGTAGTATTGATATAATAGTTGCAGAAAAACACAAATATTATGCTTTTATTTATTTATGTTAAGGAAAATAATTGTATAATTTTGTTATATAAAATAGTAATGATTTTTTACCTGATAAATTAATTGGACAAATGTTGTAATTCGAATAATTTTTTTGAAAATGTATAATATTATTGTTCAATGTTACAAAATGTTGATGCAGTCGAATAGTATCAATAATTCTACTAGTAATATCAACATCTGAAACATGTTTTAATATTATTTAAAAAATATTTTTTTGTATTATTACCTTTAACTATTAAAGTATAATATTTTGTTTAATAATAATAAATTAATTTTAATTAATAAATATAAAAATAACTTCATTAAGTTAAACATATTTTAAAAAAATGCCAGTCAGGAATGGATTGGGTTTTTGGACTAGCCCAAGGAAATTAATATTTATCGGCCTACTATTAGACTGTATTTGAGGCAAATACTATAAAACAATGCAATAAATTATGAAGACACTATTAAGGTATAATAATAGACAACAATTGTACTGTTTTTATTATAACATTAGTTAATAATAATTAAAATTAAATCTTAATATTCTAACATACATAAGTCCTTTTTAACCTAACTACTATTATAATATAATATAATATTTAAGAATTTAAATAATGCATTACCTAACTTACCTTTTTCTAAATAAATATAAATACCAGAATATATTAATAATTATTATATTTAATTAATTTGTTATCTAATTGAACTCATTATTTTATTGTACATGATAAAAATTATTAAGTACATGCACAAACACAACAACAATGATTATTCTTTATTCATTTTTTGTTATGCTAATATAAAATACTTATTATTAACATTGACTAATGCTACTGCTTGGCAATGCTTGCTATGAGAAAAAAAAGTTTATGTACTAAAATTAGTATATGTAAATGTTACAGTGGAGTACCGCCACATTAACTCATTAGTACATAGCTTAAGGATGGCAAATAAGTGGCACGTGTGCTAAGATTGACACGCATGAGATTTTCGATGGCACTCGAAAAACTTTCATTTGTTCATAATATATATTTATAAATTTTTAGGTAAAATACAATAAATTGCACATATTAATAATATATATTTCACGACATATTGTTATCTTATCTTTATTATTATAAAATATAATTTGTATGTTGTAATATATTGGGACATTAGATTACTAGAAGTGTGACAATATGACTGGAACACAAATAAGTTTTGTTAAGTTATTTGAAAAGCATGTTGGACATCCAATAATTGGATTTCACTGCATTATACATCAGCAAATATTGTGTTCCGAAATCGGCACAAGAATTGTCAGAACAAATTAATAAAATTATTAATTTTATAGTTGCTTGTGATATGCATAAAAGACAATTTAAAAATATTTTAAATGATGTTAACTGTGAATATGATACTCTTTTAATGTGCCATAATGTACGCTGGCTAAGCTGGGCCATATCGACAGATTTGTAAATTGTTTACGCGAAATTCGCCTATTTTTACATGATAATAAGAGTGAATTTAAAGAACTTTATGATATAGAGTGGCTAACAAAATTGATGTTTTTCACAGATGTAACATTACATTTAAATACTTTGAATAAAAAGCTACAAGGACGCGGGAAAACAATTGAAGTTATGTTTGGATAATAAAAGGCTTTGAAATTAAAATAGATATATTTATTAACGATTTCAAATCTAAAAAATATCTATATTTCCCAAAACTGAAAAAAAATGTTAGGTGAAGTGGATATTTTTGAACAAACCAATTAGGATTTTTCCAATGAATTTTCAACTATTCTTTATGTGATTAAAGCTCAGTTTTCACAAAGATTTCATGATTTTAAAAGAATTGAAAAATTGATAAAAATTATTAGTTATCCCGATTTATTTGATGTGCAAGATTTTGATGATAACTATCTTAATTGGATGGAATTAGAAAATTTAGAAATTCAGTTAATTGATTTGCAAAATAATTCAATTTGGATAAACAAATTTGTGAATATGCGAGAGTGTATCGAAGAATTGGAACGTCATCAAATACAGAACAAAGAAACAGATTGTGGTGTTGACAACATAATATTAAAAGTATAGAATAACATTCCAGATAATTTTTATTCCATCAAAAAATTGGCAATTTCATTGTTAACAATTTTCTCTTCAACTTATGGTTGCGAAAGTCTCTTCGGTATTAAATCATATACTTTCAAAGGCTAGGAACAGATTAACGGAGGAAGATTCGGCAGCGTGTATTGCCTTGCAATCAACATCATATGAACCAGATATAAAAAGCATTCAATCAATATGAAGCAAAAGGTTTCTAACAAACAATAATAATAATTTAATAATTTTTTTTACATAATTTTCTACATTATAATCATTAATTTTTCATTTGTATTTTTCTGTGTTAAAAATAATTATAGCACGGCTGAAAATTTTTTTAAATTATGTCATAAATTGACACGTTGAAAAAATCCTATTTGCCATCAAGAATTATCCGATTTCCTGATAGCCTAATCTGTTTCTGACATAAGATGATTAGTTTTATTCTTCTGACCCACATGCAACATAAACAATTTGTGTTCAGCAGAACAAATCTGTGTTAGCTTTAATATTTGAGTGAATTAACCTATTAATAATTTTAAAGTTAAAATTATATTATACCTCGGTTTTTTAAAAATATTTCCATTTTTCTAGAATATATTAGCATTTTTAAACTGTAATATTTTACATACATATCCATATCTTACATAACTGTTTTTAAATATCACAAAAAATCTAACATACAAACATAAATAATATACTGAACTTTAAGTTTGATAATTTATCAATTCACTCAATTATTAAAGTGAACAACACAAGTTTGATTTTGCTGTTGAAAAACTGACATGCTTTTACAAATTAAGGTATCAAACAAATTTTTTTAATTTTTTTTGAAACAGTTAAACAAAATAATATGAAATACATTTTTATTATTCATTTTTTATACAAATTATTTTTTCAAAATATTATCATAAAAACATAGGTAATTATAAGTACCATTTTTTTTCTAAAATATATGGATTTTATTCGATTAAAAAAAACGTTTTATTTAAAAGTATTAAAATAAAATACATTTTTGTATTTAAAAGTACCCAACTATAAGTTTACACTAATTTTAAGAGTAATTAAATTATTATTATTTTTCTAAACATATAGTATGTAATGTCATTGAGTATTTAGTATATTGTAAATATTCAAATATTTTTATTAAGTGTTATACTTATATAATAAGATAATACTTGTAAACATTCTACTTAATATTTAATAGCGTTATTGTAATTTACCTCGCACTTCAATTTGAGCCCCACATTTTTTGAATAGTTTACTTATCCAAATTATTTGGTTTATTAATTTATCTAAATGAATATCTTCAGTCATATTTTTAGATAAGTTGTAAATCAGTGCAACTGCTAAAATGTTGAAGTATGATAAAATCATATTATGTTGTTGCCTATAAATAAAAATAAATATTTTATTAAGATTTACAATTGTATTATAATATTATTTATTGCTTGCTATCTTGCATATAATTTACCTATAAACAATTTCATGAGCAAGAGTTGATATTATATTATTTTCATTATTTTTTCCATTTGCATTTAAATCTTTAATGTATTTTTGAAGCGAGAAAGGAGAAGCAAAATTAATATAAATATTACCATATTGGTCATCCATATTTTTAATGCTGTTTATTAATCCCTAAAAAAATAAATATTTATATTGGTTTTTTAGTAAAACATAATAGATTTATACAGTGAAACTTCGGTATCTTGAGGTCGTAAGGGACCAAAAAAAAAAAATTCGACATATCGAAATTTCGAGTTAGCGAGGGAATTTAAAACATAAATAAAATTTGAAATAAAAATGATCGGGACTGTAAAAAAAATTTGACATACGGAAACTTCGAGATACCGGAGTTTGAGATACCTAGGTTTACTGTAATACCAAATCCAATTTTAATCAATAGTTATATTCAAAATTTGAATTAATTTTAAATAAACTTTTTTCTTTTACAATATTACACATTTCGATGTAGAGAGAAAAATAAAATGTCAAAATCTATACTTGTGTAAGTTATGTAATTGTTATTGAAATTCTTGTAGACTATATAAAATAAAAAATTAATTATATTTATTATATATTATGAATTGTGTGATTAAGGTATTATATGTAGCACCATCACCAGTTAAAATGAATAATAATAAAAACACCTAGTTGTTTTTAGTATCAGCGAGATACCAATTTAGGAATTTATAAGGAATTAAGTGATTATGGCATTTACACTAAAACACACACAATACATTATACAGGGCATTAAAAAACACCCATCATTCATTGTCTTTAAATTATAATTTATTAGTATACTATTCGTTAAAAAAGGCTCTATATGGTATATACATTTTTGAGTTAACTGAGATTGTAATATAGTATAATATTACTTATGTACCATTTTATCATAGTATAAAAGGGTAAAATATAAATGTATAATATAATATAATTTACCACTAGAAACAATTTTAATTTTTTAATATTTGAAAAGTTTAACATTAATATTGTACCATAGCCACATCTAGGGGGTGCTTGGGAGTTGAAGCACCTCCAAATTCTATTTTAGCATCCCTTGACATCTGTTATGAAATGCCAAAAATAATGTGAAAAAGAGTAGGTTTTTTAATTTATGTAATATATACATTTTTTTTTTTTGATATTTTTATTTTAAAGAGAGGTGAGCAAGTGAATACCACTCTGCTATACAGTAGGTGCAGCAGGTGTTGAATGAGTCACTTAAATGGATGAGTTTAATTTAAATTCAATGATAAATCTTTGTATATAAAAAACAATTCTGAATGAAGAGATGGCCTGTCAACTGTTAGCCTATATTACTAAATAAATTTTATGATATTATTGCTATTAAAGTAATTTATTTTACTATTAGACATTAGTAATACAGTAGGTTAAATTAATTTTTGCCAAAAACATTAAATTCAAAAGTATCAATGTGTAAATAAAATATAATAATATACTTTAAAACTTTCAAGCTCCCACAAAAAATATTTTTAAATTACGAAATAACTAACATTGCTATTTTTTATTTAAATATCTAATTTTGCCCAAATTTAAAAACTCATGTCTATAAAAATCAATCATTTAAATACATTTTTTAGATTTTTTAGTTACAAGTACTTACAATAAACTTTGTTGTAAAATTTCAATCCTTAGCTATAAAAATTAAGCATTTTATACATTTTGAACTACAAAATATTTTGCAAGTGTTCAGTATTTTAATGAATTTTGGTCAAAATTTAAATTTTAAATGATTATAAAAAAAAGTGTGCCAATGTAGGTATCTTTAATAATTTTCAATTGCTATAATAATGACTTATGATGAATCTTGTATTAAATTTTCAAGCTAATATAAAAATTCAGTGAAAATTTCATACATCTAGATATTTTTTTTTGAATTACACAAAAAATTTATATTTATATATTTACAATTTAAAATCTGAATCTTAAATATAATTAAAAATAAAATTCAGTGATTTAGAAGGTTCATAAATAAATACATTTTTATATTGCATACCAAAGTTGTTTCTTTTGGCTTAGGAATTCCTAGAAGTTCATAACTATATAATTTGTCCTCCAGAAGGCGGTCATAATTGATTGATATTGGAACAATTATGATATCTTGAACTTCATTTTTTAATAAAACATTTACAATACACTTAAGTATCCCTAAAAATAGTAAAATTATAAATATTATGAACCTTTAAAAATAAGTTATTGAAATTTTCATTTGAACTATTTATTTTGATTAAAACAAATTAAATCTAGAACTATAGAAATTATAAAATAACTAAATAATGCAATAATTATATACATTTTATAAATATTTAAAAATAATATGATAAAAATTTACCTAGCTTTGGATGAATAGACTTATTAGACCGACTGCGTGTACCTTCAATAAAAAACTGCAAGGGTGAACTTTCATAAGTTATCAAGTATTTAATATATGTATACAAGACTGATCGATATATAATGTCTTGAGCATTTTTTCCTCGATGCAAGAAAAAGGCGCCACATTGCTTTAACACATTCCCCATTATTTTCATATTTTTAAAATCTACGAAAAAAAAATTTAATTTAATCAATTTGTTTAAGGATTTAGTAAGTTTTAATGATTTTTAGTATATACTTGTAGTAATAACGTTAATTACAAAAACTAGTTTAAATATAATTTATCTACTAACAATAAAACAATAAATCATAACACATGCAAAATAAAAATGTATAATCATTTTTTATTTGTTCACACCTTGAAAGTATGATAAATAAAAAATGAAAAAAAATATAGAATAAACAATTAATAATAATTATAAATAACTAAAAAAAAAATTAACTTTCTTTATAAGTACTAAAGTACCAATTAAATAATTATATTTTAATTAATAACATATTTTTTGTCTGTCATAATTTTTAGTTATACAAAATTATTTTGATTTAATTCGAATATCATACGGTTGACTTATAAATTATATAATCTTAAAATACCTATACAAACTATTTATAATTCATAATTCACCTTATTTCTAGTAATTTAAAATAGCAATAAGCAACTATCAATGGCAGATTTACGGGTGGGTCTGTAATTTTTGAAATTTAAATGACTAAAATTGTACATACTAAAAATAAAATAACCATGGCAAATTTAATACATATTAATAATTATCTACATTATACTTAATTACCATTTTATTAGTAATGTAGTATTTTATTTTTAAAATTCAGCACATTCCATTTAAATACATTGAGTTATTTGTTTTACATTTTTGTCCTAAAAGTTTAAATTTATTAATTTGTATAAATTAATATTATTATAATATAATTATAATTATATTATAATTATTATTATTATTATTATTAATATAAATTATATTATTTAACTCAATTTTTGAAGATATCAATCTTCATAAAATTGTATAAGAAATTAAAATTATTAAAACATATGTATAAATAAATTAAAACCTAATGATAAATCAGCCTTAAAACTTAAAAGGTTATATATTATTTATTAGTTTGGTCTAATAATTAATATAATTTAAATATACATCATAAATTTGGTACTCAGTATTCATCAAACTCATAGTTTATCTTTTTTTAAAATAATTTCCTAAGCTAATATAAATGCTATTTTTAAAAAATTCATTCAGAATAAGTTCTTTCAAAAGGGTTTTCAATTATTGGACTTACCATTTTTATTTGAATCACTCTCGAATTAAATTGAAAGACATTTAGATTTTAAAATTAATTCATTAAATTCTAGAAATAAATTTTAATTTTATCCTTTAACTGCTTATAGTAAATTCATACTGTACTCTTTTGTAAACAAATGTATGTGTGTTGGTAATTCTATGTACCATATTTATTTAATAGATTACTTGTTAAGTTAACAATTCATTGTTTATATAAACTAAGTATAACTATATTCAATTAAAATAAACTAATAATGTTCAATTATGTTGCAACTTTTATCTTAGTTTTTAAGAATTTTTTATTTTAATAGCTATTATGTATGTGATATATATATATTATAAATTATTAATTTTAGTATTTATATCCGTAATAAACATTATTAATTATTATTATTAAATTACCCATTTTTTGTTTATTTTTATTATTGTTTTAAAAATATGATTTTTAAGTAGATATTTAATTTTTAAATATTAAATTGTACTTAAAATGTAATGATGTTTATTTTTTATAAATTAATAGTATAATATTTACTTATATAATTTAATTAGTTTTGACACTGTACGCAACAGCAGCCAGTACAAAGTGCAGAACCGATCGCTGCTGCACCTGTACTTTGTACTAGCTGCTGCTGTGTGCTATGTCAGTTTTTCATAGTAAAAATTAAAAAGTTTATAGTTTCAAATTATTATTTTACAGTTACCCTTAGTAGCACATCCTTGAATTAGGCCAGTTTCACATATGTATAAAAATAAACTCAAACATTCTATATATATAAAAAAATTAATAAATAAGCTTATAAAAATATTACAGTCAACAATTCTACTTTTAATCTAATGCATAATTATTGTAAAAATACCCATTGCTGCAGCAACATATGGAATATCAATATTATAATTGAAACATATAAATGCCATTAATATAAAATCTTGGTAACTTCTATGACTTGGAACAAATATCACTGGAGTTTTGTTAAAGTTTAATTTCATCTAGTATGTAAAAATATTATTACAAAATAAGTAATCATAAAACTAGACTACACAAACTTACAAATAACTTACATTATTTTGTTGTAACCTTAATAATTCATAATTAAACATTTATTAGTTATTTTTAATATTCTAAACTAAGTTGTACTTAATTTTTAAATAAATTATCATTTTTTTTTTATGGTTAGCACGCTTTTATTTTACTTAATGATTTAGCTAACCTTTTAAATAAGTTACTTAAAAATAAGAACTTAATTTTATAATTCTTTTTTTGATGATTGTACACTTTTTTTTTTTAAATATTTAAAACAATGTTAAATTTTCTTTAAGATTATTTATAACAGCATACAATTTATTTATAAAACTTCAAATACACATAACAAATATTAACAAAAGTAATATTACCATTATCAGTTTTTGTTCATTTATATATAAACCTTGGAGTTTAGATTTCAGAATTTTAATTAAAATGTATCCCATGATTCTTATAGTGGTATTTTTTTTAATACTCTGAAGATCTTCAAGTATTTCCATTGCTTTGTTCATAGCATGGTCTAAACCAATAGTGTTTATTGGTATGACCTACAAATTAATAAGATATTTAGGTATAAACAGGTAAAATAACAGATCATGGTCAGTAGAGCCATTTTAGTTTTTAATAGAGGTGCAAAATTTAAGCAGGACAATCTTTTTTCATTGTCAGGACACTTTTTCTTTATTATAGTAAATACATGATATAATTATTACAAATATTATATAGGTTGAAGGATTAGGTATATTTAATTTTTAAATTAATTAAAAAGATTGGAATGTTAGAAGATAGTTTTTGTTATGCATATCAATAATATACTTACATTTATAAATAATAAATGCACATTGCCTCCATACATATTATATTAAACGCAGTATGGTTATCATAATATATTTTTTTTTATAATTGTATAGCAGAACAATAAGATGTAGGAAAATGTATTTAACGCTATGCTCCCCTCTACATGGTGCTCCTGACCATGATAAATTACTGGTGCAATGGCCAAAATTTTATTACAATGCAATATAAACTAACCAGTAATTAATACTTAAAATACTAATTCAAACACATTTTTTTTTATGCATTAATGTCCAATTATGCAGAACATGTATTAAAATAGATCGATTATATCAGCGTCAATATAAATAATTTAACGATTCAAATTTATAATAAATATTAATTTAAATTTCCATTATCAATGTATCATATTTAGATCACATAATAAAGATAATATTTCTAGAGAATATAAAATCGGCATATCGAAAAATAAATAATTTATAATATTACAAACCGTCAGAATTGTTAATTTTATACTTTGTTCTAGTATTTTTTTTTTTTCATAATTTGATAAGTGTATTCCTCGAGAGCTCAATGCAAATTGTCCAGTATTAAAAGTTTTTAATGTCCATTTTAAGTCACTTTTACTCTTTAATGACGTTAAAATATTTACAAATAAATTATAATCTAAACAATCCATTAAATTGTTCCTAAAAATAAAACGTAGCTCATTAAAGTTTAAAACCATAAATATTAGTATCAACTTAGTATTAGGTAGGTACAGACCAATACTAAACTATAACTTAAATATAATTGTAGGAACAAATTTAAATGTGAGATATTACAATGAATACTGTATGTAAAACTACAATGTTTTAAATAAGTAATATTAACAAACTTACATTTTTAGTCCCTATTTTATGTGTAAAAATATATATTTAAATTTTCCTGGTTTTAAGGATGGACTATAATACAATGTATATTAATGAACAATATGTATTTTTGGTTAGTCGGTAGTTGCCTGTTGGTGTACAAATAAGGTAAGGTTAATCCATTTACCGGCTTGATAATATATTAATACTGGAAATTAATGAATATTATATTTTATTATTTAATGTTATTTTTCATTGTAAACTTTGATAACATAAATATAATATTATCACATAGTTCTATGTGGCTCTATCGTTCTATCCATGAACATTAGAGATTCTATAATGTTCATGATTCTGTCATATGGATTATCTGTTATCATGATATGTGTTATATCTGTTATCATGCTGTGTTTGATAAATGATTACATTTAAAATTTATAAAGGCAATTGGCCCACGTTTTAAAATATATAAGTATATCCTTACTCCTTAGATTATAATATTGTACATTATACAATAAGAAGGTACATCTTTAATAGTGAATAGGTCCCATATGGGCCATACATTGATGTAAGTATGTTGATGCTTAACCATTATCCTAGAACATGCTATTATGGTCTAGTGCACAAATATACAATATATAACTGTTAGCCAAGCAGTTAACTACTGACTAGGTATAAAATATTTTAGTTAATAATATTCAAACCCATTTTGGTGAAATATTTTCTTTTAAAATAACCACATCCATCTGTTCCGACATTACATAATAGGGTTTCCATCTAGTTCGTATCTAGACATCTGACATGGCACAAGGACAAACCATGGGCTATAGTAGTACATATGACCTACCTAATTAATTATATATTTTAGTATTTATAATAATTATTTTATTATTTACCTATTAGTTATTACCTTTTATATACTATAGTAACTAGTTTAGCGCCCACGCAACTTTTTTTTGATACTTATGTAAATAAGCATTTTAAAAATGATGATGCATAAAAAAAAAATTGGCGGAAGTCAATAGTTTTTGAGTTATGTGGGCACTAAACTAAAGTTGTTTCTAAGTGTTTAAGGTAGGTATATACTTAAATTCAAGAAAAATTGTTTTATAATTTTACACATTTTTTTTATCGATTTGTATTATTATTATTATTATTATTATTACTGGCACTAAAATCTTATTCACCTATTACGTATTATTTATTGAGAACATAAATTATGAATATGATTAAGAATTTAATAATTTATGAAATGTGAAACTATTCACTACTTAGTTTACAAAAGATCCCTACTATTAATTAGGTAGGTACCTTAACTTTATATTTATATTATTATATTATATAAAGTATATACTTTATTATATTATATTATATATAGTCAACATACATATAGACAGGGACACCCTCAGAAAATTTAAAACGTAAACTTCAATATACTTATAAAAAATAAAAATATATTATAAATTATCATAAGCAGTTTAAAGATTTCTGGTGGCTTCTGAAAGAATATTGGATCAAGTTAAAGTTGATACATTTAACATATCAAAATTTAAAATTCCCAGTATTTTTCAAAATAAAAATTTAAAAAATCAGTTTTTAACAAAATTTGTATTTTTTTGTTGGTATGACTTAAAATGAAATAACCTTAATTTGAAATTTTCATCAAATGCTTATATTAGCATTTTCCGTTCATGATTATTGAGTTATAATCATAAGACATTTTTTTCCTTCTATAAATATTGATTCTGCTGGGTCAAAAGGCTTGACAATTTAATACAACATACAATAAGTTATTATAATAACAGTTTAAAAATATAAATGATTCATATAGGCACAATTTTTATTTTTTATTAACATTTAAAGTTCAAATTTTGACGAAATTTATCAAAATCGCGAAAATTTATAAATTAGTTTGAAGTTAAAAATCTATAAAATGTTTATTTTTTATAACTTAAAATTGATAAATGAAACTAAATTTTCTCATAATTATTGTATACTTACTGCAACCTAAAAATTTAAAAAATTATAAAAAGTTTTTTTTTACTAGATATATTAAGTTTAAATTTTAATGAAATTATTTATTTAAACAAAAAATAACGATTTTAGTTATTTTTTGTATTTTAAATAAAAAGTACTTAAAACTTTAAAGTATGTCAAATGATAAGTTTTTGTCAAAAATGAATTCAGCTTATTGTTAAAATAAATTACTTTAATAGCAATAATATCATAAAATATATTTATAGAGTATAGACTAATAATAGTAATATAGGCTGACAGATAGTCTGTTCAAAATCGTTTTTCGTATGAAATAATTTATTATTGAATTCCGATTTAATAAATTCATTAAAGACTTATATGAGATATAATGTACAGGAGAGTAGGTATTCAATTACCTACTTTTTTATTTTATTGTAATTTGTATAAAGGTGATAACTAATAAAAATTGCATAGTTTAAATGTTAATAAATAGCTCAAAAAGAGTCAAAATACTTTGAAAATTATACCATTATGTATTCAAAATTTTAAAACATATAGTAAACCTTTCAAGTATATACAGCTATTCATAACAACAAATTAAGAAAATTGATATTGTTAATTACTAGTTTTGTTTGAAAATTCCACAATTATCAAGAAATATACTAGGAATTTTTATTTTAATTTACTTTTAATTTTTACATTTAACATTGTATCATAAATAATGTATTTATTATTGAGTTATAGTGTTTATAAATTGTAAATAATGTAAATAATTTGCACAATTTTGTGATTTTATTAAATTTGGTAACAATTTGAATTTTTAACTTTAAACATTTTGAAAAAAAAAAAATAATTTACATTTTATAACAATTTATTACTGATGTTTTTTATTGCTGTAAGAACAATATATGATAAATTTTTTATTTAATTTTCAAACATTTTATCTAAAATCAAAAATTGGAAAAAGTAGAAGATTTCAGATTTATATGTCTAAAAGGTAGCATAAAAAGATACAAAATATTTTGAAGAATGTTTTAAAGAATGTTTATTAAACGCTAAAATAAATATTTTGTAATAAAAGAGTTTGTATTTATCTAATCATTTTTGAATTACAACGAAAATATAAAATAGATTTTGTTAAAAACTGTTTTTGCATAAAAATTACAGTTAATTTTTTTATTTTTGACCAAAAAAACCAACTATATTCAATATTTTACTATTGTAAAAGTTGTTAATCAAAGTATATTTTGTTGCTTCATTATAGTGGCATCAGACACACACAAAAAACAAACTTAGAATCATTGTAATCATTGTAATACTATAAAATCAATAAAGTTGTATTTATCTCTCAGATCAGAATGTAATGTATATAATTAAAAATGTACATACTCTATTCAATAATTAAATCAATAATAACAGCTTAAAAAAGATTATTATAAACCATAATTATTGAACTATATGCTTAATAAATGTGGATTATGTACACAATGATAATATAATTATATAATACAAATTTAGTCAGTTGTTATTAAAAAAAAAAAATTATTATAAAAATGTATATACCTAAATTCTTATGCATAATATACCTATTATTACCACTTAATTAAAATTTGATTTTAAAAATATCTAAAATATTGGTTTTTAAACTTTGTATTTAAATTGTATATTGTCAACTTCGTATACGTCTTCAATGTCGTTTTCTGTCAACCATTTATTCAAAAAGGCTTTAATAATCTCGCGAGCATTTGTAAGTTGTGGAAGATCTGTAGAAGATGGAGGATACATATTTGCACAATGAGCTGTCCCTATAAGGAACATAATGTAAATAAATTTAATATCAAGTAGAACAATATGTTGTTTTTTACTTAGGTATATCATTTATGTGAAATAAATTTAATTATAATATTGTAAATAAATAATCATATAGCTAGTTTTAAAAATTACCTTCAATATAAATTGCAACGTTGTTTTTTGTTTTTGTATGAGTAATGCCTAATGCATGCCATGGATCAACAGACCCGTGAACATAAATTACTCGATTTTCTTTTATATTCAATTCACCGTAGATCATATTACTTCTCTTAATTGCATAAGACAAAAGGTCAGAATTATATCTAAAAAAAAAAGAATTTACAAAAGGATAATTATTAAGCATATACATTATTTAGTCACTAAACTCATTTACTATTTTTGTATTCCATAGACCAGAGGTCTTCAAACTTTTATACTCAATAATCAAATGTTAAATAAAAATGTAACATTTTAAAACATGTATAATTACATTTATAGGTTTTAGACTTATAAGAAAGATAAATGAGCATAATATTAATAAATAATTGCAAATTATTTACTGTTGTTACAACACGCCTTTGTTTGAAAAAAGATAAAGAGACATTTTAATTTAGTATAGTGTTTTATTCACATATCTAATTAAAAAAATAATGAATAATAATAGATAATAGATAATAAACATATAGAATAATCAATTATTTATTTATTTAAACGTTTCCATAAAATGGTTTTATTTTTTTTTTTATTACGAGCAAAAAAATTCTAATTTAAAATTCTCAATAAATTAAAATTACTTTAAATTTTTTTTTTTTAAATAATAAAACCAGAACCATAGTTAATACTTGGATTATGTTGTACCAAATATAATTGACTCGATAAAAAAATTCCAATAAATGTTGAAAATATAATTTATAATGTTTAAAATAACTATTTTGAAATAATATAAAGTTTTATTTGTTATAAATTGTTAGGGCCATTGGGAGGGACAATGATTGATTTTGAGAAGTTTTCCCCTCTTTACACCAAATAACACTTCTTTTCTCAAAGTGAAAATCAGTACTATTTGTAACTAGATATATCATTAAACTGTAAGAAGCCCAACCTAACTATAGTAATAATATAAATTATTTTTTAGATTTTTATTCATTTAAGTTTCAACATAATTATTAAATTTATATGTAAGTAGAAGAGTTGTGTAATACAAATCCAGTAGGTAACTCATCATTACTTTCTAATCAACACTGACAACAACTTACCCAATTAGGACCTACCCTGCATTTCTATGGATACCTAGCTCTGTGTCAGAGAAAAATAAATAAGTATATTACCTAAATTATATAATATATATATAATACAAATAATTATATAATTAGAAAAATAAATAGATATTATCTACTTATTACCATTTTATCATTTACCATACTAATTAACAACGTCAGAATAACGTAAGTAATATATTTTGTTTACAAGATTAAAAAAAAAAAAACATTAAATTTAAAATTATAATCAATTAATTTTATATACCAATAATATAGATATATTTGTATAAAAAGTCGATGTTGAAATTATGTAATAATTCTTATTAAAATGTAAAAGTTTAAACGAGATACTATAAATAACAAGGTAGGTGCTTGTCATAATATATCTAATAGATTTTATAATCAGAAGATGGAAACAGTTACTGCATCAATCAATTTTACTTTAAAGGTTATCACTTATCCAGATAATACCTATTTACTTCATTAAACGATCAAAACACAAATACAAATTATGTTTGTTATAAAACTATTTTATTATGCGTAGATAAAATAATAATATTGTTATATAACTGAAAAATAAACTTTATAGGTTGTAGTGTTCAACATTTTTGAAAAATAATAATTACTTTTCTACCGTCTGGTTGTTAGATACAGTAATAATTACTTATATATTATTATATAATTAAATGTTTGCTATTTATAGTCCAAGTTAAATTCACTTAGTTGAAAACGCAAATAAATTGAAGAGCGTTAATGTAGAAGTATATAAGTTAGGTAGGTAAGTATACTTAACTATCCGAAAATTGTTTTTAGATTTACTAAACACAACCACACACATAGCCTTTCATAGATATAAACAGGTAAATAGATATTAACTGGTAGACGATAATTCTTATAGTCTGTCATAATATATATTTGCCACCAAAAAAAAATTGTTATCAATATTTCAAGAACAGCTTATTTTTATGTACTTTTTTTTCATTTTCTTAATCGAGATATTCAGTAATTTGTTTTTAATTTATATCGTTTATGACAATACATACTTATCATTAAGTCTTTTTAGCGATTTTGTGTATTTTAATATGTATATAAAATATTATTAATCGATAAACTTACAACTTTCCAAAAATATCAGAGCACATATCAATAAAAAATGTAACTGGAAACTTATTACCAAACGCATGATCATCTTGACTGGACGTTTGATAAAAGCCAAACTCTGTGCATGTTTGATATGTCCATTGTCGACCTAAGCATATAAACATAGATATTTTATATATTATAATGGTAGGTAAATTATTCTTTTATTATGAACATATATTTATTTTGATGATGATAACTGATAGCAGTTAAAAATTGTAATTTTTTGTATATTATAATATTATATAACAGAGGTCTACAAACTACGGCCCGCGGGCCGCATTTGGCCCGTGAACAAATTTTCACCGGCCCGCCAAATGACGGTAAATAATTTAAAAATATGTATGTAACTTTGCTCAAAAAATAATTTCTGAACTTAAAATTCAATTCCAACATCGTTTTTCTGACCTTGACGTCAAATCTGAAGAAATCAGTATTTTTCAGAATTCGTTTAGTTGTGATATTAGAAGTTGCCTAGTATCCT
>JACXSJ010000188.1:0-133525 GCA_014851325.1 Pentalonia nigronervosa
ATTTCGAGAGCTTTCCTCCTCTTGCGCTGTAAGTATAACAATGTAGGATTATAAGCACGCCGATAGTTGTGACTCGCAATTGCTGTATAGACTACACCGCGCAGTAAGGACGACCGGCCATCACTCTGTACGTCATATTCATCATAGATAGGAAACTGGGAAATAAGTCCCGAAACGAGGACCGCCGTCTCTGCTGTTCGGACGGTATTAAATAATATGCTATTGTATTGTACGCAATATATTATAAGCTACATAGTTCATGCCTTATCGATCGATCGATCGGATGGAAGGGATTTCGATATCGAATGATGTTTTATAGAAGTAGGTGTGTACCTACGAAAAAATGTATTGTCATATAACGATGATTGTACGACACATCACAGTGCTGCATAATGAGTTATAACATTGAGTTATACACTAGAAATTGCTTATACAGTATTGTTCGGTATTGTATAAGAAAAATAATAATTTAACGTTCAATTCATACTTAATTACAATCAAATAGAATATGATACGTTAACGTAGTAGATACGAGAAATAGAAAGAAAACATCCGTGGACATGGTAAAATATATTAAATCGTACATTTTATGTTTATGCCTATTGTTAATTATAATAATATTATACAATAAATTATTATAATTTCCGAATGTATACACGGAAAATGCAAATATAAATATAACTATTATATTTTTCTGCGCTTTTCTTATACATTATATGGGCAAACTGGAACGGACTGACAATAAAGGACCAGTTAATAAATTATTATTATTATTCGTCCACACTTAATAAAATTATTATATTTTAGAAAAGCACTTCTAATAATCTTCACGATGACGTGATTGTATAATAATACGACAATAAAATATGCACTTTAGGACACGCTAATATTATTTTGCTGCTACTGTTGCAGTTAAATTAAAAACAATATAATGATTACTCAATATTTTGAATGATGATCGTGTTGAATAAAATTAAACCCACGTAAACCACCAGACGAACGGGATTGAAATACAAATCGATGCGATTCATCGAGGACGCGGAAACCAAAATTAATCAAAAACGCATTAAAAATTATAGTATTAAAACATGTTCAGAGTGTACTCATTTGAAATTCTTGAGCTGAAGAGAGACTTTTTTAAAACCTTATAATTATAAAAAATAACTATAATTTCAGTCGGAAACGGAAAAGTTAAAAAAAAGTTTTACAATTAAGACTAAATTTTAAGTGTATAATAAATAAGAGATTTACACAATGTGATTTGATGTTACCGTAAAGCACGAGACAGATGGAGATATAAGTAATTAAGTATTTTATATAGTCTATAGGAAGTATAGAAAATTAAAAATATTTTAATATGGCACATTTTCCACTTATAAAATTTGTATAATATATTATTTCAAATAATACATGTTGTTACCTTTATACATTAGTTACTTATTTATAAGCGTATATGTAAATTTAAAGTATATTAGTGTAATATTTAAGTCCACCTATCAAAACAGGTTAGTAATGCATTTAAATCACGTTATTTATTTATACGAGAAAATATAAATATGCCCACTCTAAATTTTAGTATTAAAATGGATCTATGGAATATATATTTGTATATTTTATTACGCATCAACAGAATGAACGTATTTTTCGATACAATATTTTGTTTTTAAATATAGTATAAATTATATAAACTTAATTTGATCATAAAACGTTAGTTCGACAATTAATCAAAAATGAATTCATCATGTCGGAATATCAAGTCTAGTTGTCGATTATACTATACAGTTTTAAGTATATGTGATGGTACTATCGTACTAATAAACCTTAAACGAATTTAAATATTTAATGAAACAATCCTGACGTATCGTCTGTAGTATAGCCTTTGCTCGATTTAAGTTTCTATTATCATATGGTCAGCAAATATAACGTATGAAGTACTACTGCACTGTGTACAGTTACTGTGAAACGCAAACGTTTCGCAGTCGATAATCATACCGAGTTTCGCCGCACTTTTATATAAACATTTATATAATTATAATATTAGCCTTAAAATCTTGTACAGCTGGTATTACCATGACTTGTAGCGATAGAGCGTGCGACTTAAGTCTAAAAATTCAATTGATCGATCTAGTTTGCAAAAGCCCACTGGTCGAGTAATATTGTGTATAGTAATTATAGTAGGTAAAAGTGGGTTTTTTCTTCGCAAGTGTTACTGCGATGAATATAAATCACAAGAGTCTAAGTCGGGTCAACATGTATAATAATATAGAATGTTAATACTATATATAGGTGTCTGAAAAGCATAGACAAGTTCTAAATGCATACAATGATATACAGTGAAACCTCCCCTAATGGACACCTCAAAATAGCGGACACAATTTCAGTGACTAAGAGTGTTTGTGGTATTTAGTGATTTCACTGTAATACCATTTTGTTTCTTCTTGTTTTTTTTTTTTTTGTGGGCGGGGAAGGATTTTGATTAGTCCGTACAACCAAAATAACAACAAGGACTTGAATAATTTTTGATAGCAAATATAATATTAAATCATTTACAATTAACGAAATACATATTAAAGTGTTGGGTACCATTTTAGATTTAAACAAAAATAATAACACATTTATTCTATATATTCAGTTTGTGCAGAAAATGTCAATATACCTCATTAACTATTGAAATAGGTTAATTTCTTACAGAGTTAGTATCGTATATATTTGACTATTAAATATAAGAATAGGTATATTCATTTTATTTAGGATGGTTAAATTAGTAACCTAACCTGCGGCCTCGACTTCCTCGTGACATTCTCATAACAAATACGGAAGATTCATCATCGGATGAAGATTACTATTAATATACTAAATTTTATTGTATTAGAAATATCGCTGTAAATACATTATTATTATTATTATCATTATAATCTTTGTCTATAATTAAATTTAATATTTATAGTTTATTAGTATGACTGTAAAACATAAATACTTGTAAACTGTTGTAAAAGCTCCGAGTGTGCTGAAATATTTTATAATTATAATAAATTAAATTTAAAAAAAATAGTAATGATTATAGTATGACGTATACAATACGAATCGTCAATATGTCGACCGGTGTCTAAATTATGGTAAACGTAATACTATCGGTAGACAATACTCATCGCTCATAGTATAATAAATATATTATGTTTAAATATATTTAATTTGTTTTTCTCTTTGTAAAGTTCTAAAGTAATTTTTTCAACTACTTAAATTGATTTCTAAAATCTTTTTGAGTTTAGATTTACCCACATCATTTTGGGAAGTACTAAGCCTTCAAAACCTTCACCTAGGTATGCATATAACACATTAATCCATTATGTTCTTATTGTACACCAATGACAGATGAGCATCTATATAAGAACAAAACCTTAGAAAAAATTTAATGACAATAATGAACTATTATTGTTGTTGTATACGCGATGAGGTACGCGTGGCTGAAAGTTTGAATTTAAAGTCACAATATCGACTTTGCGGTTAGCTGGGCTATCATAAACTTCACGGATAAACTAAATACCTACTTAAATGGCTATAAGTATTATGGGGAGTGTACCAAACTATACATTTATAAAAAAATGCACTCAGACGTTATATATAATATGTTTAAGAGTTAGAAACTTCATTTATTGCCTTGAAATATAGAAGAAAATACAATACAACAGCGAGGAAAAAGTTATGTACAAAAAGAAAACACAAACATAAAATAAAAATACACGTAATATATATATATATATATATAGAGAGATTATGTCCGGCGGAGTCAGTGACGGCGATGATCGTGTACGACGTCAGTACATTATACAACTACGGCGGGAGCGACGGCTGTAGCCACTGGCACGTCCTTTTGGACGACCGCGTTGAAGCCGTTGACGTCGTCGGCGTAGTAGTTGACGGTCCTGCGGCTGCCGTCGGGTTCGATCAAGCTGTAGCGGCCTTTGACCACGTCACCGTCGCGCACTTCCTCTTGGTCCTTGGCGTCACCGGTCAGCGAGTCCCTGACCGTGTACGCAAACTGGTATTGCGGATAGGCGTCCGTGAAGTCGAGCTTGGCCACGGCGGGCGCGGCGGCCACGGGCAGCGGTGCCGCGGCCACGGGCAACGGTGCGGCGGCCAAGGGCAACGGTGCGGCGGCACGGACCAGCGGCGCACCGGCCGGGAACGGGGCGGCGGCGAAACGAGCGGCTGGGGCGGCCGGGAACGCCTGCAGCGGGGACGCCACGGCACGGGAAGCGGCCGGCAAGAGCGGCGCCTTGAACGGGTAAGCGGCGTACGGGTAAGCGGCGGGCGCAGTCGAGTACGGCAACAATCCTGGATAGGCGTACGGCGACGGGGCCAGCACGCTGGGATCGCATCGTCCGACGGCTGCCACGATGGCCAAGACCAATGAAGACTGTGGCGAGGAAAACAAATTGATAAAATATTTATACAACTGTCGGTCGTTAAACATAGCGTAATAATATGTCGTTACTTTATTATAACATTACTTACCTTGATGAATGCCATTTCTTCGGCGATTTTTTCTGTTGTTATTGCGACGTCGACGACTGTGCGTGTTGTTTATCGGAAATAACCGGATGGACTCGAGAGTCGGATTGGATGTGATTGACACTGGTCACTGGCGACGATTATATAGTAGTCCGGGGACGTCCCCACAACGCGTCCTTTTCGGCGTGCCCCTACACCACGGATTCGATGATCGAATTGTGTGACGGACACCCACCCACCCGCGAGTGACATCGGACAGGGGCCATCTGCCAACTGGACGAGGGGAAGGGGCCGTTTCGTAATGGAAACGTAGCCGCGCGACTAGAATGCATTATCAGCCCCGGCTACGGGACAGTACAATACGGTTCCCATATAACAATATACCATGATAGGTAACAGTATAGACGCGATAATGTCCGGTGAGTATAATTTTATGCGGGTCATCGTGCGTCTTGGTCCGAGTCCAACCCGAACCATATACCTACGACCACAGAACGACCGAGGTGTGCACGCGGCGAAAGTGAAACCTCCGCGTGGGTGTAACGTGCAAGCAGCCAGTCGTCATCGTCCTTGGAAGGACGCGACGAAAATCGTCCTGTGGATCTGCACGTCGTCGCCGTCCTCGGGGAGACTTCAACGCGACGAATAATATAATAATATATTATTGGCGAGTACGCGTACTTTAATATGTTACGTGTGCGTGTCTATTAGCTATATATTGTCTCATTACACGATCAATCCGTTGCAGCGGTTTAAATTCGTCATAAATTTGTCCGTTGGTTCGAGAAACAAAACCAATAACTGCAGTTTAACGTACAATATATTATTATGCTACATAGCTACGGGCATGGAAACAAGGTTTCTCAGAATCAAACGAAATTAAAAATACCATCCACACAAGGTCCTCTTTACTGGATTTCACAAGAAAAATGGAAACTTCAATTAACAGAATGCGAACAGAACCCACGTCGCTAACATACCTGCAGTATTTGATGAAGAAGGAAGACCCATCTATATGTGCCAGTTGTGGTACACCTCTCTCAATTAAACCCATTGCATCCGAATGTCTTTCGTTTGAAACAGACAAACGGGAAGCAGGTGTATCTAACATTCTGTCAGAAGCCCTTCACTCAGACAACATAAGACACATGATAACCTTTATAACTAAAATCAATCATTTCAATATTTTATAATCTGTAACTTGTATATGTAAATAATGTATCTTAAGAAAATGTAAACCTTTAAAACTCTTTGTATGCCAATGGCTATAGACACCGAGGCTTATATAAATAATAAAAAAAAATATTATTCTATGTACCATAGTCGAATCCGATGAGAGATGAGTTATAAGAGGACTGTATATAATACATTTATCTTAAGACTCTGAATCTAAGATTTTTTAATGCTCAGACACCCTTCTCGTTTATTACATAATTTATACAAATATGTAGTAGGCATATGCACTTATTAGCCCTTCTGATAACAATGATAAAAAGCCTTTTTTTTTATAAAATCGATATTTATCTCTTTTTACAACTACGAGTACAAATATATATATATTCGTATGATTATTAAATAATTATTATTCGTGTGCATATTAAATTGTTTCTACCTTAGGGTTAGCATCCTCGGTAATTCACGGAAATCGTTCCCGGGATTACAGAAAATTAAAACATATATTTTTATAATGAATCAACGGTATCCATGCTAAAATAAATATTAGTCAATAAATCGTATGAACATGAATCGATCCAATGTTAACTTAATTGAACTATTCTTAATCTTCATTCGGATGTTGATAGGTAAGGAGTTTTGTCCAAAACTCAAAAGCTGCATGTATTGGTCTAAAACTTTCAATTTTTATGATAAGAAGTAAAGATTATCTACAATTATTCTGTATTTATGTAGCATAACCACTGTGATAATCTTCACATGGATAAGTAGTATTATTTACCAATTATTAATTAATTTCGAACTTTTGTTACGTTTTAATTTAATAGGTATACACTTAATATTCACATCTAAAAGCACATACATAGTACCTACAACGTCTGTTTTTTCGTAATATCGTTTAAAAGAATCGTTCCATATTTTGATAACATTTAGAGTTCTAAGAAACTATTACTGTACGTATTATGGTCAATATAATTGTACACTCGGAAAAATACTAGAAAAATATTATCAAACATTATGACAGAAATAGGTAAATGATAGTTTAGTACCTGTATATGCCTGATTTGATTAACAAACTTTAATATTTAATTGAAATACGTCAATAATTAATATAATGATAAATAAACAAGCAAATAAAACGAGCAATTGATTATTGTGAATTGTTCAATATTCCCGGGAATTCCCGCCAAATTACGTTGCCGAAAATTGCCAAACCCTATAGTGGCCTAGTCTAGTTCCCCTTTTTTCTTTCCTATAGAGGCATGCTACAGTTGACAATGACCAAGTTAATTGTGTCATTTTATGATGATAATAATATGTATTATGAATCGTATGTTACCATAGTTATTCTGGGCACGGGTAGTGTGATGATGATGGTTGGGGAAGGGGGTGATGACAGCCCCCGAAACGACTAAGTATGAAGTTCATATATATCCGGATAAACGGCGATCCCGAAGTAAATGATATAATATTCAGTAGTAGGTACGATTTAAGTGGTTCAAGATCATTCGCAAGCGTTTTCAACGAGGTGGTCGCCACATCATCGTCATGCGCGCGTGAGACAGAATAGGTTGCGAAACTCCGAAATAGAAAACGCCCCTTCGGATTGTATGTCCATCACGTATTATATGCATATTTTAACGCCGTATATGTGCAGCAGCAGCAGCAGGTTAGGTATTTATGTTCGCGTGTCTGTTTCAGGTAACAATAATAATAATAATAATAATAATATGTCGTCAACTACAACCGCTGCAGCGCTGACCAGATGGGTGCCGTAACAATAATGCGATTTTGATCGACAAGAAAATACAAAATTCAATTATAACGTTTGCCAATGTGGATTTCGTCCAGATGATTTAGAAACATATACATACGTATATGCATTATATACTACTCTGATCGAATTCGTCATAACACTGTAATAATATAATAATATATTAGAGCCCGTTAGTCGCGGTCGGAACGCTGCACCTGTCGTCCGCTTTTTTTATGCCGAATCCCACATATGCATGTAGGCGTTTGTTTTATTTTTTATTAATTTAATATCATTATAATATGTGGACGACAAGCGCCGCCGACTGCAGCGGGTCGTATTGTCGTCAAGTTTTATGGTCTCATACGTGTCCCCCGCGGTCCGTCTAAACTCATTTTTAACGCTATATTTAAGTATAATAAATAATTATAAGTATAATAATACCCGTATCTTCGATGTGACGACGCACATGTAATGTAAATTTTACTAGCAGACTTGGTTATTGAATATCATAATGACTTAGATTCGTCAAAAAACTTTAGTGCGGGTTTACAACATTTCATCCGATACAATACTACTGCAGCTAGTTCTGATATACTTAGGTTGGAAGGATTAGGGCATCGTTGTATGTGACGATTGTCATTTAAATAAGAAAAAAAAAATTTACATTCGAGCCGATCTAAATGCGAGCATTTATATTGTATTAAAATAAATACACCCGTCAGTTTTTTCTGCACAGACGAGGATGAACATTGCACCAGAAATTGACATAGCTTCGATCAAATTTTTATCATTATATAAGTAAAGAACCAAACGATGTCTCTGTTAACTGTTAGATTTAGACGAAGTTATAGACACGGTTCGACATTAAACTCGAAGGATCGCACATAGGAAAAATATCATAATACTATTTCTAATATCGAGAGTTTCGATTTTTCCTCTTCGGGAATAAAAACCGATAGTTGATATACTATTATAAATCATTTGGGAACACGTGTTGAAAATTTTTAAATAATGACATGCATTTTTAATATTATGTGCAATACACGATTATCTCATAATGTCCGCACGATAATAAGGTGTAGCGTTATAATTGTTATTGCTTAATAGCGCTCGCCCGAGAAAACGGACTTTCGCAATAAAGGCCCCCGGGGTGAGTTTTAATACAATTCTATAATATTATAATATTTTTTAATCAAAATGTATTTACACGGCGCGTTAGCTGATGTATAGTTTTTAATATTGTGCCTCGCCGTACGTGATACTATAACAAAAAACGTCGGCGGTCAAATATCCCTCAAAGGCCTTATCTAATTTTAAACGATAGAGGTAGTTATATACGCATACAAACAATAATTGTAAAATATCAACTAGCTAAATGTTAAAATTTCAATGGTTATTTTTAACTTTACCGAACCTTGTTTTATTCAAATACATTGCAAATATAACGTACTTGAATAATAGGCAAGTTGTAAAATATAAAATAGGGAATTTTCACATTTTTGACCGTATTGTATGTGCAAACTACGTTTACATGTTTCTTACTATGGAAACCAATTCCAGTTCACATCTTACAAAATGCATTTTAATTTTTGATTGCGTTTTATTGTAATAACTTATATTAAATCAACGTGAGCTACAAAATGTAAGGCTTCAAGTAGAACATCTAAACATATTATTATATATTAGGTATACATAATAAATATATAATATAATATGTAGTCTATATTGTATATTTATATTTTACCTTTAAAGAAAATTAAAAATTAGATCAAATCTATTATAAAGTATACATAAATTTTTATTGTATATGCAATATAGTTTCATGTATACTTCGTGTACTATTTTTATAAAATAAATGTGATAAAATACAGTTATTATATTGCATTATATATTACATCTAATTTCAATCTACACAATATTAACATATTTTTAAAACCTAATTTCTTTATTGTATTGCAAGCAATATTTTATACAATTTCATTTTTAAACATAAATATATTTTTGGGTTGAATACAACTCTTTTTTTTTTTACGAGGCCAATTTTTGTAAGATTTTTGTAACCACGGTTACTTATTAAAATGTTATTATATATAAACATATGTGTTATGTTTATTATTATATTTTTGCAATTGCAGGATGCAGGATACTTAAAAATGTGGATACGATTGCAGGTGAATTTAAAGATAACATCTACCTAATTTAAATATATAATCAAGACAATAGTTAGAAAAGTAATATGATGATACTTTAAAAATAAACTGCAGTGTTTACCGTACATGGTTTAAATTGGCTAAGCAATTGTTCAACTCTTACATAATATAAAATTATATTTAGTAAATACGTTTTCACGATAAAAAATATTCCATATTTTAATATCATATAGCATTTAAATAATTTGCTATATGCTGCTATGTATAACACAAATTTATAAAATATTATGCAAACAAGTGTCAAATACATTTTAGAGCATAATCGTATATTAAAAAGTTGATTTCCTCGAAGTAACATCTTGGCAAACATCTCATAAAATACATACACAATTAAGTAGTCTGTTATTGGTACACGTATACCTAGTCCTTATTTTATATTTATAAAATTATAACGTACACAATTATAAGTCGTTATACGTGCCAAATCTCCATAGTAAAGCTATTAAGTTTCACAAATCAATATATTAATCATTTATAAAATTAATAATGTTAATAATATGGGCTCCAAATCACAAAATTTAAGACATCAGAATATGCTCTTTATATACAGAGTTCAATCCTTTACATATATAGATACATTAAACTGTGTAAAAATTAAGTCTAAAATACAATCTATAGAATGATTCACGAATATTGATATAAATGTGTAAGATAAATAAGGTAAATGAGGTCAGAAAAGAAATACATATATTATTATATTATATTGTATATAAATTAAAATTAGATAGAATTTTTAATAAAAATATAATAATAACTTACAAAGAACGTAATATAATTCTATAATTTTATTACATATTAACAAAGATACTAAGACACATCAAAGGAAGTATGAGTTAAAACTTAAAGTTGCAATATAAATAATAATAGTAATTTCGATAACAAAATATATTTAATAAAATAGAAGACGATATAAGGCATATTTTGATCAACGATTGTTTAAAAGATTTATATGGCTATAAACTATTATTAGTTGGAAAAAAAAAATTCAACTATCTTTTATAAACTGTAAATCAAATATAACTAACGTAGCAATGTATATGCGACAAGCTAAACATAGAAATCTCCCGTTTTAAAATATTTTAGGCAATTTATTCATTAAATGTAAGAACAATTTATTCGTAAGAATGACAAGCACTCTAATAACAATATCAATATGTATAGGTACTTTATATATTGCATAGTATACTATAAAATAAATAATATATACCTTGAGAATATATAAAAATATATCTTGATAAAAAATTGCATAAATTATAGAATTACCACGAAATGTAATTTAAATCTCCATTGATTTATGCTTTTCACTCATTAAGATCTTAAAATTTTAAATATATTTTTTTAATAAGCTAAATAATAATAATAAAAAAAAGTTCATTAAAATCGTGACTTGTTTAGGAAATTACTAATTAGTTTCAGCAGTATGTAAATATGTAGATGAGTAAATAAGATTGTATTATTGTAAAAACATAATTTACCTTTTGACAAATACGACAACAATATTTTCGATTTCAGAACAATAAAGATAGATCGTTATAGATTTACAATGACAGCAATTATAATGATATAATAAAAATGTAAAATCATTTAGTGTATGAAAACGAAGTTAAGAATAAATTTGTTAGGTAACGAATGCCAGTGGATTTACCCTGTCTTAAACTCTGTTAAATGTAAACTACAAGTATTACAAGTACTACAAGTATACATTATTCATTTGGATGGTTTTGACGAAACATAAATTAAAGGTATAAAATGTTTGCATGTCTTTGCTTTATCCCAGGCAGTGTATTAAAGAACTGAAGGTTAGGTTAGGCTAGGTTAAGACTATGGGTGATTCTGGAGCTAATATATTACTACTTTTATAATATGAACGAGGAAGAACGGATTCGAGGATTTTTGTTAATCTTTTTGTGGCTTTTTATAAAGTATGGTATATATTACACTGTCCATACAAGTCTATTCAGTGGCGTCCATTATTCTGTTGTAATAAATAAAAATTAATTCGTTAATACGAAAAAAAGAAACCATATTTTGTTTTTATAACAGAATTTTTATTAATAAATAATGCATCGTTTTAAATTTGGAAAAAAATATATAAAATAACCAGATGTGATATTAGTAAAAACGCAAGCGACAAGAAAATTGGATTGAAATTATGAATTACTAAATAAAAAAAAAACTGCAAATTTTGGTCGAAATTTTAACTTTAGATGCTTATAAAAACTAATGGGAATTTTTTACTTTTGACCCCTCAAAGTACCAACAATAGATTCACTTTCCTACCAGAAAAGATGCTGATGAAGAAAATCAAAGCACTTTTCACTGCTCCAAAATGTGATAACAGACGCACATTTTTTTTAAAAAAACACACAACAATATAAAGTCAATACATTCTTCCTTCCGCTCAGAATCGAAAATCACTATGATAAAAATAACATAATAAGCTATATTCGAAAATTAGGTGTTGTAAATAATTAATACTTAGAACATATGTTTATTTGTTCTTTAAAAAAAATTTCCAGAATTATGAGTGTTAAGTTATTATAAGGCTCAATAAATATGACCTTTTATATTAATATAAGTATTATTACCTTATATAATCTTTAATTTTTATATAGGTTACTGGACGACGGACTTGGTAAACAGGGAGGTTAATTGATAACCACAGTTGACGACATGATGATTGCAGATCACGATCTTGCTCATCAGTTGTCAGAGCACGTCAAATGAAAACGAGGAAGCACAAATACAATGAAAATCGACGAGGAAAACTTGATAACATTTCCATTACAATATACAATTATACTTATTTTTCTCAAACGCGTTTCTAGTCTACTTACCCGGCTTGAATCCGTAACATCGACAACAATAAAATATCACCGCGCGCTAGATAAATGCTAGTAACATATGTATACATACATTAACAGTTTAGTAAATAGGTATAGTATGGGGTGATCCAGTTCATGTATACTTAAGTTAATTGTTGGGTTTTAAAAAATATATTTTTTATATAAGTAATTTGAAGTATTTATACAATTTATTGTTATTAAAATGTTTACAATTTTACAAATATATCTAAAATTTATAATACAGTGTTTCTTAATGATAGTGCCATCATATATTTTAAAAGTCATAACCAGAAGTAAAATAAGTTTTCTAAAATGGAAAATATATTTATATAGGATGCTAAATAATGAATGTTTACCCGAAATGTATTCTGGTTTTGATTATAAAATTGAAAAACCTATGAAACCACCACGATTAAAATAGTACGTTTTAAATACGTTTATCAGTACATAAGGACATATTTTATTTAAGCATAAAATCTAACTAAGCCAGTCAAACAGATCACCCTGTACCCAGTGAATACGTCTTACACTAAGGTACTTATATAAACTTCAATGCAAACAGTCTCGCTGGATAATTAAATCGTAAACGTATATGCACACATATGCCTATGTATACATACTCTAAACAATCATATAATGTTCTATGGTCACAAAAGCCGGTGTACCATGACGTATATTATTATGAATAAAATTTCCTGATGTGCACGTGTCATGCTATTATATTATTCACACAGGCGTGTTACCCGCGGTTGCGTATATAATATTATAATATAATGATAATGATAATGATGAGCAGTTTTCACCGAAAAATTTTCCGGTGCCATCTGGTTTAAATAGTCAGACCTGCATCGGAAATAGGTCTCATTCGAGCAGAAGTGCTGCTCGCGTTCCGTCCACTAAACAAAAACATGATGGGTTCTGCAGTTGTTGCGGTAAGCGATTTTCGTATTTATAACAATATATAATAATATGATACGATAAAAATTAATTAAAGGATACAATATTTAAGGGCGACCTTATTACAGACAAAACGTCGCATACGAATGCGGGAAGCGGTTTTATCTTCGAACGATAAAAATTGTTAAAATCCGGTCTATAATCCCGCCTGGGCTTGGTTTTCCCTGTCTCCATATTATTTACCGTACGAAATGCAGAGAACAATTTTTTTTTTATATTTGATTTACATCAAAAGTCATTGTGTACTATATATATAGTAACACACGTAACAAAATCGATAGTGTTTGAGTAAAAAAAGGTGTTGGCGATTCACAGCGCATAGGACCAATATAGTTTCACTTTTTTATGGAGTTTAGAAAATTTAACGATTATCTACAATATAGGTGTATTACATTTTAAAATTGTGGGAAAACTTCAGTCTCCAGAGCTTGCTATTATGCTTTATGTGCATAATTCAGTAAATGTCCGATTTGCAAGCAGATGAAATTGGCAAAGCTAGAAACCTGTTTCGGGAAATATTGGGCACAGATGACATCGGGGGTGTCGGATTACTCGGCGAAGTTACTGCTCGACCCCGTTGAGCACATATTGCGTACAATAATATAATATTATATTATACTCAACGCTATGAATGAACGTCGTGTATTATTTTTTTTTACAGTCGTACGTTTTGCTCGGTGTGGTCGCGTGGTCGCAGTGTTTGCCGTACGGCGAACACCACCAGGCCCAGTCGTTCGGTGGCCACGAACAGTCGTACAACGGGCAGCGACCGGCGACAGTGGCGCAACTGCAGTACGACCATCACGCGCAGGCGCACGAGGAGGACCGCCAACACGAGCCGGTGCACTATTCGTTCCACTACGACGTGCGCGACCCGCACACGGGCGACGTTAAGAGCCAGCACGAGACGAGGTCCGGCGACGTGGTGACCGGGTTCTACACGCTGGTGGAACCAGACGGTACCATCCGGACGGTGAAGTATACGGCGGACAAGCACAACGGGTTCAACGCCGTGGTGGACCGCAAAAAACCCAACTTCAACGTCGGCGCATTCAACTATCACCGTCAACAACAACAACACTTTAATTGACGACGTCCTATACAAAGTACACAAACACACGTGAGCTCACGCGCGAAGTGGCCATAATATAGAGATCGCGTGTACGGGGAGGGTAGATATTGCCGATTTACAATAAGTACCCAAAAAACAATATGTTTATGGCTTCGATCGCACGAAAAAACTCGTTACTTACGCAAAGGTCAGACGCGATTATTCGAGTCTCTTATCTCTCACTCACCCAGTCGTCTACGTAAAATCACACATTTTAGTATATTATTTTTAAAACATTTATAGATTATAATACGCATAGGCATACAATAACGTTATTATGTCAAAATATATATTTTATGCGTGGTTATAGAAGCCATGATTTTTTAACGCGAAATACCGAATTCAAAATTACGCACGATGACATGGGTACAAAAATAAAACGATCAGATACAACTACTCTCCCCGTTAACAAAGCCCCATAAAGTAACGCGATTATAGTTGTATGGTATATTTCAAACGGCATCCTAAAAGATACGGCAACTCAATAATAAAGCGTCAAATATGTCACACATTATATATTATAATTGGCGCAATACATGTCTGTACCTCTCTCCCCCCTGCCATGATTTTAATCTCGTCCGTATAATACACATATAAGTAGGTCTGTACAATATTTGCATCATATATATATATATATATATATATATATATTTATTATGTATACCGGTATTCCTATACATTATAGTTTTGTTTATTTCGCTGTAAATAATGATAACGCTTTCGTCTATCCCCTACTATACTAACTATACTTTAATAATGATTCGGTTATTTTGTCGATTAATAATTTGACGAAATTAATGGGAGATTAAAATCTTCTCGAGTCATACGCCGCAGTCGTCACACGGCGAGCATCCACGATCTATATAGAGTTTAGTTAAGTTTAGTTATAGTTACACTATGGGTAATTATTATACCGTCACGAAGACGCAGGTCTAATAAAAAAAAATTACAAATGAATTTATTTGTTTTTTTTTTTTTTTCATAAACCTAATTAGAGTGACTTGGCGCATTACAATTATTTTATGATGAAGAACGCAGTGTAAAAATATCTTTTTTCGATAATATCGTTTGATCCGTTAGCGTTTTGTATTTTTTTTTTTAAATAAATATAAGTGCCTACGATTTTTTTTTTTTTACAAACTCACATTTTTCCTGGGGAGTTTTTGTAAACCAAGACGATACGTGACAATTTATTCGTCTTTTATTATAACAGGTGTAGCATCCGCAATGTAATCATAAGGCGGATGCACATGCACTTCTTACAGGGTGTTCTTGATTTCAGTTTGGCACGGATGCAGGTAAGAGCGTTTATCTTTTGGAAAAGCGAACGACTGCAGCCCTCGATTTTCCCTGCAAAACTGTGCCGACGCGATCCGCACAAGAATGTACATAATATATTTTAATAAGTGAAGTCTATAGTATGATACACGCAATATCTTTACATTTATAATTCTATAAGATGCTTAGATATAGATTATTCGTATACGGTAAGTCCGAAAACGAAATAAACCGATCGAAACGATTTTTATCCTTATTCGGTGAACATCGATTAAAAAGTAATTATTATCACTGTAGTCGCAGCTGAATATAGTTGTAATGTTTCAACTTAACGCTTTTTAAACGTGTTAATATCCATAAATGCAAACGAGACGTAATTTTAATAATCTATGCAACAAATTGTTATGTTGCACACAAAGTTCCAATTTTCGGATTAAACAGTATAGATAATGACATTTTCAATATAAGCATCCAAAATATCTGCAAGAAAAGGACAATGCGTGAAGCGTGACCACAATAAAAGGCGTAACTATTAAAGATTGAAAATCGAGATATGGTATGTCAGGTATACGCGGTTAATTTTTTGTTGCTGCAGAAGTACAAATAGTTCACAAACAAGTGTAGAAATTTATTCAAGCGTTGGTTTGTTCCAAATTTATATATTCGAATACGTTTATAATGGTGATACAGAGCATATTTTATAAAACTATGAACGACGAAATTGTTTCGTATACCAAAAGCGGTACGTATTATTTCACATAACTATTTGATTGTGTTTGGCTGGTCGTTCTAACAAAATGCATATACTGCAGTCTCATGCTAACATTTGTTTGGCGATTCACGAATTCAAAGCTGAATAAGCGTCTGAACCGATTATGTTGAGATTTTTAATGAATTGACCAAGAAATCGAGCAGATGATGCGGTTCACGATGAAAATTCCTGAAAATCGCCCTACCTAAAAACTTTTAGGTTTAAAAACTATTATCGAATAAAAACAGTAACGTTCTTTAGATCAAAATCTCACAAAAACCTAATATTAAATGTGGTTAGCCGAGTCATACAGTGCGTGATGTATAATGAAAATAGCCAACAGGTAAGACTTGGTAATTTTTCGACAAGAATGTATGAGTGGACCATCTCATCAGCACGAACACTAATAATACTATTAAAGTAATATTATAATTTTAATAAGCAGTACACACATTTTATCCGCCATTGACCGGCAAACAACAAAACATTACCTTAGTACAACGTTATATTATCTTATTATGCATCATACACAAGCCGCACACTATCGGTGTGTGAATTACCGATTCGTGTCATGCTCAATATGTATATAAGTAATAAATATCAATATCCACATACAGGGTGTTTCATGGAGTTTGTCCCCGTCAATGAATTTTTCTATTATTTAGTATTATACAACAGAACCACAATTATTAGAATTTATAATATTATTTGGTGCACCAGGGATCAAAAAAAAAAAATTTTAAATTGTTGTATTTGCTGCGCGTTTAGAATAAGCATTAATCATTTAAAATTCAACGACTTATACATTTAATTTTTGAACAACGTAACTATTTTAAGTGGAGTTACCATATTTAATCTCTATTAAGTATTCAAATAGCTATATTATGCTCAAAGCTTTTGGTAGCGGTAGGTTCGAGTGAGAATCACGACACGATTAAACACTTTGTGCACATATATATTATTAAAATTTATGACTTAGTTTCTTGTACACCGACGAAAACACAATATTACAAATTCATATACGCGAGAGCATATCTTCGCAGTAGTTACAACATTTGAATGTTATATGTGGTATCGATTGATGTATAAGTTTACAGAGACAATTGATTTCTAAAAAATAAAACTTTTGGAAAAAGTAAAAAGTGCACTTGAATTACAAATGTAAATATTACGCATCACGCTTTTTCGACGGTTTGAATTTGTGCTTTCCGATAATAATATAATGACACATGTCAAACATAATAGTATAATTATACTTTACTATAACAACTGAAAGATAATAATTGCAATGATATATTGATATATATATATATATTATAAATGCAGGTAATCGTAAATCAATTTCTGTTCTTTTAATCGAAAGTTATTACATCGGTGTACAACCGGAAGCAGTGCACAAAGATAAAAATTGATCAATTGCCAATCGGATAAGTTTGATAATTGAAATAAATTCTATATAATAATAGGTAGGTATCTATATATTTTATAATCCTAATTAATTTTTCGAGTAGATAGTCATACTTTTTTCTTTCCAGATAATATATTAAGTTACATAATAAAACGTTTACAAAAAGAAAAAAACTTTTCAATTAGTTCTGTTTGCAATATACTAAAAAATATACACAACCGTCTACTTTTATGTTGGCTAAAATAAATTGTTATGTATGTCTATAATGTTTGATTAAATGTTTTATTGTGATCAAAAAACTGGTTTTCCTTTAACTTTCAAATCGGTTATAATCAATTTCCAAGAAACTTTTATTTAAATACTTGGTAAGTTGTTGGCTTGTTCTGAAAATACAAATATTATATTTACATACATGAATATATGTACTTATACGAGAACGACAAATTATCAAAATTATTAATTAACATTATAGTCTTTACAGTCTAAAACTTACTGAATAGTAATATTGTATACACCATATAAATATAGTATAATAGTTTTCACACCAATAATATATTAAATGTCCACTCAAATTAGCAAATCATCACTTCAATCATAAGACATAATAGTAGCTAATAATATGAGAAAAAAAATAAACATTTGTCTTAACTACCAAATCAACCTTGAACGGAATGATAATCCCAAATATGCATAAACAGTTATTGAACCTAAGTTTAAAGAATAGTTTATTGACCTTTATAATAATAGAATACGATTAAATCAAAATTAAAAAAAGAAAATAGATTAACGATATTATATCTAAGATAATATTATAACCAGGGTTTGGATTTTATAGCATTTACTAATTATTATAGGATACAGATAAAAATAGCAGAGTGAGCTATACATTTGTTTTATGCATCAGGGACTCAAATATAAAATTTAATTTTACTATTTTTTACATATTTGAAGTATTTTAGATTTTAGTGCTATTTGTTGTTAATATGCATAATATACGCATTATTTTGTATTTTTCATAAATCTCGGTTATAAGATTATATTATAAATATTAATCCAAAAGATAAAATTTTCAGTCAAAATATAAATTAATTAATTAATAATATAAATTTAATAACATTTTGATTTTGATCTTTTTTTTTGTTGCTATTTTTGATGTTTTTAGGACATACAATAACACATATATTAAGGTTTTTTTGATCATATTAAACCACTATTTCAGGACTTTTTAATGCTAGGAAATCTGAACCTTAATTATAACATATAAATACATACGCTTATTACAACATTGCGAGTAGAGTTAGTATTGACATGAACTATATATTATTTTTCTACAACTTAATTAATTATAATTTATATATATTCGTTTTTAAACGTATTTGTAGTTTACAAATAAATACCTATACTATAGTCCTATAAAGTCTATACAATTTTTAAATTATTAAAAAAAAATCTTAAATTTAAAAATGTTCTTTAATTTCATTATCATGGGGACATAATAAAACGTAGAACAAATACAATGTTTATAACTGTAATTATTATTCAAGGCTGATAAAAACTCATACAATGTGAACTTAATTTGTATAATATATATTTAAAAACCTGTAAGTAAAAATATTTGGCTTCTATTCAAACGCATATTAGGTATTTTTGTACTTCGTAAAATAGTTTATTTCATGGTCAAGATTACATAATTCAAATTTCAGTATCGATTAGTATGTAATATAAGAATTTTAGAACTTACTAAAACTCTAATACATTTTTCGACTTTTACTAATAATAAACTTTGTTTGAAAAGACAGTCTATGCCATCATTTTCAGTTTAACATTAACAACTACTCCTGCATCCCCTTTAACTTATCTGAGTTTCTTGTTAATCCTGATATTATTGTATACGTCCATGGATTTTGTCTCAAATGTTACCAGTGCTTCTTCATTAGCATTAGTTAATTCTGTTCATATGCTTTGTTACGTACTTTGTTATTATATTTCACGTATTTCCCACGCATTACGGCCACACATCGGGTATAATCGGGTGATTCACCAAGTACTCGTATGCACAACCCTTAATTATTCCTTCAGTAATTTATTCAAATTTTAATTACTGATATTTTGTACGTAGTATAGCTACTTAAGGACCATATTTTAAAATATTTAGGTTTTTGTGCAATTTAAGAAGTATTTGTGGCGTTACAAACTTCTTTTTTCAAACGTAAACCGCTCTGTTTATGTAAATTAGCAAGAAGACAATATTGTATTAAAAATGTTAATGTATATAAATTGAAATTCGAACGAATGGCTTCTGAGTTTTCAAACATTGGGCACTAAAGATAATTATAATAGGTTTAGAATTTTTAGAATCTATATTGATTAATATTAATGTATTTAAGTTTTATAATTTGTAAAAATTGTCCAATCATTACAAATAATATACTAAATACTATATATTATATTTTATGCAAACACACTTTTAAGGACTACCATTCACACATCATCCTATACATACATTTAATATATTATGGAAAATACATATTATTAGGTCCTTATAATTTTTTCTATATTTGATTCTATAGTTACAATTAAACTATGTATATTTTATATAGCTGTACATATTACGACATAAGACATTACGTGTTAGTTTGCATATCAGAGTTCGCGAACTGGGTGTTGTGGGCAGCGGCGCAGAGGGGTGGTTTGTGTCCAATCATTGCAGTGAGGGACGCTATTTTTTTTAAGTGAATGAGTTTTTTATTTTTTAAATTTGAGAACTGCACAATATAATATATATTATATTAACAGTTATATTTGTTTTTTTATGAGGTATAAGTATTTTTTATCGTCTTATTAAGATTTTTTATTTATAGGTACTTTGATACTGTAAATATGTAAACCAGACTTGATAATTCACAAAAAGTTATCACTTATTATGTATTTTTGTAATTCGAATGCCAATATTTTAGCGATAAAATATTGTTGTCATTTTTAAAACCATAAATAAAGCTAAATGTTTTCATGACAATGATCTGATCGATAGAGATACAATATCGCTTTTCATCGTCACAGATCTCTTCGTAAAATAGACTTAAAAACAAAGTAAAATAGTTGTCGTGACATCCATCTGGGTTACAAATAATTTTTCACCAATCACTCGTACGATAAAATAATTTATCATTAATATGTTTCCGGAGACACTGCAACACCGCATAAGTACTGCGCATTCAAAGATTATTGTTATACTGGCGACGGAGTTGTAGCCAAGACGTACATCATCGTTTCGCCGGACAACTGTGGAAGGCATTCAACACGATACATTTATATCCGCGGGTCGGAGCTCAACATTTATAAAACGATACACAGTGCAGGATCAGATGGATCAACGACATTGGGTGTCGTATAGAAACGCATAACATTCGCTTCGTCGTTGTCGCGTCGTCGGTCGGACGCAACGGAAACGCGGGAGTCCGGTCTAAAGACTACGACGTCCCCGGGCGCCGACCGAGCGAAGACGAGCGGCACACAATGCGCACACATAATATCACAGAATGCGGACCACAACTGCGCCCGTTATACGGGTGGAAGCGGTTCGGCGGTTCTCGTGACGGTTGTGGACACGCGGTGCACGGTGGCCGCGCAACAACTATAACGTATATAATGTACTATAAGCTAAGGCGGACAAAACATGCAAAACCTCGTGTATACAGAAGAAACAACAAGTACGCGCTTACACGTACGACAGCACTTTATTCGTGGATTGTTTATTTATTTTTGTCTACACAAATAACATTGTCGTGGGTAGGTTGTACAGCAAGAGAGAGAGAGAGAGAGAGACATAAAGAAGAGATAGTACACATTTTAAACAGGCGAAAATACAATGTCGAAGAAAATAATATTATACGTTCGGCTCGTCGCCGCGGCCGGAACGACGGCGGCGGGACGAGCGTCGGGTTTGTGGCGCGTGCGCGCGCGTCGGCGGCACCCGCTCACGGGGCGTTTACTTGCGGGCGATCGGCGAACCGTACACGCCGTTGTAGCCGTACGCCCCGTACGAGTACGGCGAGTAACCGGCGCCGTACGGGTACTGTTGGTAACCGTACGAGTACGGCCGATAGTTGTACGGGTAACCGGACGAGTACGGCTGATAGTTGTACGGGTAACCGGACGAACCGAAGTAGTAAGGCGCCGACGAGGCGACGTACGGGACGGGGGCGACCACCGGCTTGATCACGGCGGCGGCCTTTGCGACGATCGGCACGGCGGCGGCGGCGCCGTTCACCGGCTCCCTGACCACTTCGGCGGTGAATCCGTTGACGGCGTCGGCCTTGTATCGGACCGTGCGCAGCAGACCGTCCGAGTCCACGGTGCGGTAGTAACCGGTCACGTCGTCGCCGTTCCTGGACTCCTGTTGGTCCTTTTGGTCGCCGGTGATCGGATCGTTGACCGCGTAGCTGAAATCGTATTGGGCGGGAGCCGACGGCTCGTCGACGACCGCGGCGCGAGTCAGGCAGACGAAAGTCGCGCACAGGAAACCCAAAGTCTGAAACGAACGATAGTAAACGACGTGGTCAGACACGCAGTGATGATGCAAAAGCGCAGACGTCGATCAGCGATCGTGTTCGTATAGTTTTGGTCGCACGCGACTCGAAAAAGATCGGACAGAGCAATATATCTATTACACTACGGCGAGAGGATAAAAATATCACATCTCGACAAAGATAATATATTATTGTTCAGATTCCGCGACTAGACGTGCGCGTATTATGGTGTGATCGTCGAAATCCATTACACACCGCGTTCCGCTAAAAAAAAACTATACGAACGCGTAGATCTGAAATATACTACGTCGTAGAACACTTACCTTAAGCCCTTGCATTGTCGGTCGAGTGTGTTTGTATTCGTCGTGTGTGTATATATATATATATATGAGGCGACCCGGTGAACGGCTAAATACTTAATGCGGCTGCGGATGCGTGTGCTAAACTTTAAGTATTCGCAGTATATATAGTCACGTTTGCCCCCACGGGTGAATATAAGTAGGTACACGGCGACGAATCCAGACGACCTTGAATCATTGTTATGGAAGATGCTGGGTGAATCTCGCAAACCGCAGGAATCCGGTATGGAGCAGAGACGTGTAGCGTAGGTATATGCGGTAAAATGATTTAAAAAAAAAAAAAAAAACCGAAACGGTTTAATTTGGAAAATATACCTTTGTTTTTTTTTTTTTTTTTTTAATTTGTGGGTGTTTGATACGTAAACATTTCACAACACAGAAAAAAAAAACTTTGCTATTTGAATAATAAATTATTTATATAATATATAAATACTTTTAGCTATATATTACTAGTACCTAGTTATAATATATCGTATATGAAATGTACATTTTCGTTCACACGAGTTGCATTAAATTACTATGCATAATTTCCTAAACCGTTCTTAGCAATATGAAATCAGAAAATAAACATTATTGTGATTATAGTGTAGGGTCAGGATGTTTATGACGTTTAAATATGTTTTCATTTAGTCGTGTACACTGCAGACCAAATTATAAATTCGTTTAGTATGCTGTATAAGCAGTAATATTTAATTAAATCACGCAATCTTTCCATTTTTAGGTATTTTAACTAGAAATGCATTTTTTTTTTTTTGATATCTTGGACGACGTTTTTATACATTTTATGTCAGATATAAATATATATATATATATATATATATAAGAATACTTTTAGATATAAAAAATAAATAATGCAATTTTTAACGCATCAAATAATACTGTCATGTTTGATTGTTTTAAGAAAATACTTTGATATTTCCTGACATTTCATTATTATTGATCTCAATACAAACCCAAAATCGATTTTTATTTTCATCTTTACAAAATCTCAATGAAATAAATAAGGCTAATAGATGAATGATTACTCAATAAATGTTTACTTTAAATAGTGAAAATTTGACAAAAAAAAAAAAGAATTTAATAAAGTAAAACAAGTCTAAATATTTTTAAAAGTACCTTGAAGGTGTAAATTGATTTTTTTTTTTAAAGAAAAATCCAGTTTTTACATAAATAAGTCCATTTATATAATGTAACCTTGGAGTATTAATAAAATTCGTTCATTTTTTATACGTTCCGTTGTTTGGACTGCGAAGAAGGATCTTATTATGGACATTTTCGGAATACCTACTATTTGTCATAAAATATAAAAGAAATATTAATATTGAGTACCTGATATATTACTATATCAATAATCGTGACTGATAAAGACCGTTTTCTAAAATAATTTTTATTTATCGATTAAAATATAAAAATTTCAATTTCCAATCAGGACAAATAAAATATTATAGTTATCAGGCTATTTATACGAATTCCTGGAACCTCAATGAATTGAATTGACATATTAAATATTACATATCTCTACAACAAATAGAACTATACAAATTAATTAAATTAACGATATTTTTCACCGACTTCAGAAATATTAAAATATCCTTTACTTAACTTCCCAATAAAACAATCCGTACACTTTTTTTTATATTTTTTGCTTAATGCTGTTTTACTCATTAGAAATAAATCCTTCATCAGTGACACTTGTATCGTCTTCCACATTTCGTCTATGATTAAAATATCGTTGTAAATTAAAATATATATATATAATAATAAACATACTCTATGACGAAACTATTATAATATGTTATTTATACTCAATTATATTATAGTTTAGATTTTATTAAGAGCAATTAATATATTTAGTTTTACAATAATTTTTTTTTGTATCTGTGTATTTTTAATTTTTATGTTAGAAAAAAAACTTTAATCTTCGACTTAATTGGTTTCTGGTAACAAATTTGATCTAGTTGGAAGTTCGGGAAGGTCAAAAGCAAAATTTTCAGTGCTTTGAAAAAAAAATGTGATATTAACAAAAAACTGGTATTTTTACACATAACAAGATTACGACAAAATCATTTTTTCTTTTTTTTTAATAATTCAAAACAAATAACTGTAAACTTGAATTTTTTATCAAATATTTATTTTTATATTTTAATATGATATAATTTTTAAAAGAATTTTTCTTTTTTATAATTTGTTCTTTGTTTATATAGAAATTTAAAAACATTAAATAAACATATTATTAAGTTAATTTTACTTATAATCTTTTGAATTTCAAATGTTGACAAAGTTCAAAAAAATTACGAACATTTGGAAATTATTTTGTAGTTAAAAGAGTATTACATTTTTATTTTAAATAGTTTAGATTTGAACATTTAATACAAGGTTCCTTTTAAGTTATTCTTACAGAAACCTACAAATATCTATAAATAAATGCAGATTTTTTTTATTTAGTAGACATTTCAAGTTCAAATTTCAACAAAATTGTATATCTAAAAGTAAAATAATGATTTTAGTTATTTTGTTGTAATTTAAAAAAATTTATCCGCAGGGAATTTAAATATTTCTTTACTAAGTATATTCACAATGCCATTTTTTCAAATTCAGATTATTCTTAAGCTGGAACAACGATCCATTTGACACCGTTTTGCGGTTTGTTGGTATTGACATATAAGGTAATAACAAATAGTTATATTATGATAATAATTGCAACTTGTTTTTGGCAAAGATTAATTCAATTCAATATTACTAATAGTAATATACCTAAATCTTATGTCATAGAATATTCATAGAAATATAAACTAATAGTTCATCATCGCTTTGAATAGTTTTTCGTATGCAATGATTTATCATTGAATCGAGTTTAACATAATACAAAGATCTAATGATGAGGTATGACTCGACACCTATTATACAGCAAAACGATTTCCACGAGTTTTTAAACATACTCTTTATCATTTTTTTTTTTTAGATTCATTATTCAAATAACAACCGCAGAATATAATATTATTTTAGTTAATTTAAAATTGTAAAGGCGAAAAAAGAAAATACACACTTTATTATAATTTAATACACTATTACTTCATATTTTATTTTAATGTACTGTTTCTGAAACATGAAATATTCTTTACTTGTACTGAAAAAAAAAATAGCTCTGCATAGTCACTGTACGTGTTATACTCATTTAATAATCTAAAATTAATACGTCTCTTACAGAGAAAATTTAATTTTAAAATACCATACATTTTAATACTTTATATAAATATGATAAACCGTAAATGTGATTGAGAATTAATTCTTGAGCCTCCATAAAATATATTATGTAATATTATGAGATTTAGTTTTTAGTTTTAATACTTGAATGTATTTGAATCATAAATACGCATCTACACTTAAATAATTTACGTGAAATATTATTATTATTTTGTGAGTATAAATTTAAATAAATATTTTATTTTACAAAATATATCAAACTAAACTAAAACAAATATATTGGGTAGGTTTATTATTATTATTATTATTATTATTAATTTGATCTTTAATAGGCCTTATAGGTTAATTTAGTGAATTTTAATATTATTTGCACTTGCAATCATTTTTATTGTATTTGTTACATTTCACTAAACACTAATTGATGTATAATACGTTTTATAAATTAAGTTTTTTTTTGTCGATAAAGGAAAAAATGTATTTTTGTCATAAATAAATCAAACCATAAGTAGAATAAATGTGTAGTGTCCTGGTAAAAATCAAAACAGGTTTTTATTTTTTCAATATCGTCGTTTTGTTATGTAATAATTACACCGAGAGCTGCATCGGTTATTTTATAATAATTATAATATGATAAAAACAAAAAAGCAAGTATATTATATAATCAAGCCGATTTGGCCTTTCCTCTAGTAACGGTGAGAGCTTGAGCTGTTCTCGGCGCTTGTGATACATAGTTAAACTGAGGAGCAGCGTACGCACTTTCGTACACAAGTGGAGCGGTGTAGTACACCGACGGGGTTGGCTCTCGGATATGCATGTTGTTCACTCTGTAAGGGAGTTGTTGGAGCGCATACGTTTGGCCGTCGAGGGATTTCACGGATCTCAGCACGTTTTGTCCATAAACGGGGTAGTTATACGGGACGTTGTTGGTAAAACTCTGGTAGACCGGCGGCGGCGCCCCGTACGCCCCCTCGATTTGTGGCCGATAGTACTGCCCTTCGTTTTGAGCTGGATAATACTGCACGTTCTGCTGTTGCGGCGGGTACAGCCCTTGATTTAACGGTGACTGCCCCTGCTGGTGGTGTTGTACGGGGCGCTGGCCCTCGTGTTGTGGTGGATACAGCGGTTGTTGCTGTGCCGGATTCTGCACTTCCGGTTGTGGCACCGCGGTGGGCTGTGACTCTTGCTGCGGTGCAGCAGGGTACTGGACTTCCGGTGGCGGTGTCTGGTACTGCACTTCCGGCTGCACTTCTTGCTGCGGTTCTGCGGGTACTGAGGTAGGAACCGTCACCGGCTCTGTAACTAGTGTACCGAATCCGGCCGGAACGGTATACTCCTCAACGGGAACAGCAGAATCGACCGGAGACGGGATAAGACTCTCTAACAAAGAATGATGTTTTTTAAACGGGATGCGTTTGCATTTGAAAATTCGTCCGTTTAGTGGTTTCATTTCGACGCTGATCAAACACGCGATAGTGCATACCAACACGATGGCCTGAAAAAAATTATATTAATAAATATATTTACGGCATATTATTTTAGGATAAAATTTAGTTGTTATTTTAAATAAAAATATAAACTTTTATCTAAATTATTTATTTGGCTCTATACGACGTATGACAAACCATGAAAAATCGTCGAAAAAAATTGCAAATATGAATTTGTGATGGAAACTGAGAATTTTGATAATTTTAAATTGCTGGAAGAACAGCTTAAAGAGAATCTTGTAAGATATTTTCAAGTCTAGGTAAACAAACTAAAAATTTTATGAATTTTTAAATACTAAATAATTTACACATTTTCATGGCGGATTTTGAAAATGATGTCATGTCTGGAAAAAGCTACTATAAATATTTGATGAAAATATCCAATATATAAAGTATATACAATTATTTATTTTCAAATCACAAAATTGGGAAAATTTGATCATGTTGAAATCTAGTTTTGGTTAAGTAATCTCTCAGTTTTTGTTTTTCCGATTATTTCGAAAAGTACAGGGAGTTTAACATAAATATTATAAATATATTTAACTTAAAGATGATTTAGAGCTGAGCTATGAATTGTATTGGTATTAAAATATATATATTTTTTTATTTAATTTTTTATGTGTGTCGATTATTACGTTTTATAGTAGTAAAAATGATTTTAAACATAAAAAATATTACTATAAAATAATTAAGAAAAACTAAGAAAAAACGGGAATATATTTACACAATAGCTCTTATTTTTATAATAAATAATGTTTTTTGTTGTAATAATATATTGCATGTTGTCAATACTTAATATTTTCAATAATAGTTATATTAGAATTTTCTAGTAATAATATAGTTATTGTAATATTCAGGCCCTCTTTGATCTATTTATAAGATATTTAAAATTGTAGACTATTTTTTTTTTTAGTTTATCTCGATGTATATATTAATTAACCTAATACTATTTTTAAGACAAAAAACTCAAAATATTGATAAAAGGTACCTCGTAAATTAGTCTTAATTGGTCAGACATTATAAAGCATAAAAACTACATGTTGAACTTTTTTATTTAAACGTTTGATGTTTAAATTTTACAAAATTGGATATTAAACTTATAATAAAACAAATTCTCCTTGAATGATTTTTACTATTTTATTGTAAATCAAAAAAATATTAATTGTTGAAATTTGAAATAGATACTCCAATATTACTTATATTATTAATTTTTATACACAATCAACATTTTATAATATTTAGACAATTTTAGATTAGGTTAGGTTTTAAAAGTATTTAAAATTAAAATTCTTTTTTAATTTCTTTTTCAATAGACAACGATGAACCATTTTTCAAAAACAAAGAGTATTAAAAAGTTAAAGAATATTATAAGTAATTTTATAAAATTCTTTAAATTAACGTAAATTTTCAAATTATTTTGTGGGTAAAAGTATATTATATTTAATTTTTATACTTTAGGATTGACAAATTAATTTAAGATTTCTATAAATTGTTTTTGTAAGAATTTAAACAAAATATAGTATAAACCACATTAATTTTTATTAATATTTTAAAATCATATGTTAATGCTATTGAATATTAATACGAAAAATAACAATTTTAAATTAAATAATTTTCAGTTGTTTTCTTGTAATTAAAAAAATATTAGTCCTAGGGACTTTAAGCTTTTCGCCATTACATATATTATTTTCTATTTACAATACAATTAAAGAATGGACTAATCGGTGAATATATGAACTTCAGAGACGTTTTCATTATTATAAAGAAGCTAAACTATTATCATTTATAAATAATGTATAAATATCTCCATATGCTAATGTACATCAAACTTATTGCAACTTATCAACTATATGTAAAAATGTTTAAGTTAAGTTAATGATTTTCCCAAAAATCAAAATATTTAAACAGAGTAAAATTAAAAATGCATAGTTATTTTATATATAATAATAATAATAATATGTACTTACTTTGAAACACATCACGATGATTTTTGTTATAGTCACAACACTGTTAAATTTTGATCGATGTAGTTAACCCACAGCCGGAATGAGAATTATGAAAAAACTAAACAATGAAAGCGAATCACGGCCCTTTAAGTAGAAACAACTATAGGTAGGTTATTAATTCCTTGTTACGTTAATGAGTCTGAAATAACCAACTGTAGACCTCTGGTAACTAGAGTTACACTTCTGCAGTGACATTATTCTGATTTTCAAACATTCTAGTCTTGATTTTGTCATTAACTACTGCTAGAGGGAAATTAATCGTCAATCGGATATCATACACGAATATTTCCACAGACAATGCTATGATAATAGTCTGCTGTATAAATATAGTTTTTTTGTTGTATTCATCTTTGTATATACTTTAACGATTTCTTCAAACAAATAAGTTAAGAATTATAATATGTTACCTATACCGTTTATGTAATACAAACCGTTTTGATGTAGTTGGTTAGAATGTAAAAACAAATATATATAATGTAATAAACAATCATTCAAAATATAATTCATTATCAACTATTTATATAAGTACGGTTTATTTGAGCATCATATGAGTTATAAGCTACAAAAAGTCTAAAAGTTAAAGAGAAATGCAGAAATTAGGTAGTAGGTTTACTGCCTAAATCAATATTTTTTTTGTTGACACACTTATATATTAAATTATAAACACACTAGTAAGTACAGGTAAGCAATTTTCTATTTTTAATCATATTTTAATGTTTTTACAGATAGAATAGTAATATTCCAACACATCATGCATTTCTTAATTCAATTTAATTTTTTTTTATTTTTACTTTATACATAATTTTATTGATGAAAGCCCACTACGATATTTTTACATTTTAATACTACCAAATTATTTAATTTATCTTGATCTAACCGTTTACAATTACGTGTACTATACCTGTCAGGTCGGACTACGTGTGATTTTAAGAATAATAATAAATAATATAAGCTAATATCATGTAACTATGATAATTATAATAACTAAATATTATTATCAATAAGATAATTGTTAAGTGTGTAAAAACTTTATGCAATAAATAAATTGATAAGATAAAATGTTACATATAATAGGGTTATATAATACAAAGGTTACCTTTTCAACCCGAGTTACATGTGGTCATATACAATCCTAAAATACAATTTATATTCCAATGTTTTATATTATACAGAAATATATTAAAAATAAAACCGGCTCTCTACGGGATTTATCATTTTAGTATTTTTAAGTAGGTATGTCAACAAAAATACTTACCAACCTATATTATGTTGTGTAACACTAAACATAAACAGTTGCATATAAATATTAAATTATGCAAAATCATCATCTATATTTTGATAAATAGAACACGTATATACGAATGTAATATTATGCATACAAATATTGCAGAGCACATCTTGAAAAGTGGATCTCCTCGATATTGTATTTTAGCAGCTAAGCCATAAAAAAAGTTATATAAATTTGATATATTAAACATTTATATTATGTTGATATATTTCATATTAATATTCATTAGATGTATAAAAATTTTACATTTGAGTGGTCAACTAATACATATAATTAATGTAATATTAGCATTTTTTTTTAAATTCATATACATTGTATAGTGAACATAAAATAGTCTTATTATTTCACATTATAGACAATTATTATGAATTTTTATTTATTTAAAAAGAATATGCTTTATAATCTATTGTACATTTTAGAGACGAGTTGTTTAAATACGTTTAGTTGTATTAGAAATTATTATTTAGAATAAAATTCAAATTAACGATTTAGATATTATTAAATACACAATTCGCACAACATAAATTATTCAAAAATCAAATTTCCAAGTATAATAGTATGATATTTGTAAAAAACAACATTTATCATATATTAGTTGTAAACAGAAATATTTTTTAATCGGTTAAAAAGCAATACCACTATGTGGTTATACTTTTGTATAGTAATATTAATAGTTGTTAGTACAGTAAATGTACCTATGGAACAATAGAAAACTAATAAGAATATTTTAAACATCTAATTAACCTAATGTCAATAATGACCTAACGCGAAAACTATGATAGAACGATTCGCCTAAGACTATAGATAAAAAATATTATAGTAAAAACAGAAACGAAAGTCGTGACTCGTGTGATAGAAATTATTTTACAGATACATATATCAAATATTTTTATACATTTCTTCTACAAATAACTTAAACCTACGGAATGGTATGATAAAAAAATACATCCAGTATATAAAATTGAATATTTCTAGTAAATATCAGACATTATTGCCAACACTGATTAATAAATAATTTTATTTGTTTCTAACTTATAAAATAATGAGTAAATAGGAAATCATACATTTTTTTTAGTTCTTTAATTACTGATAAGATTATTTAAATGACAATTTTTTTTTTTAAATACAGAATATATATTATATATTATGCTAGTATATATTAAATGTTATAATTATAAATGTTTGTGAATTAATTTCCTACTTAATACTGATGCACCTTACATTTTTAACATTTATCTAATGACAATATATTTTTTTTAAAGGATATTCATCTCAATAAAATAAAGGTGTTAAAAAATAAATGATTCTGAGTTCGTTAATATTTATTGGTTAATAGTTCAGTACAACATATGACATACCTTATTTACAGGTATCGAAAAATATGTCTTAGTTAATTTATAGTTTCTATAAATGATAATTAATAATAGTAATAAATATTTGTAGAGAATTTAGGCATTATTAAAATATATTAATAAAAAAAAAGTATACTACTAAATTTATTATTAACGATAATTGTCGTGGGTCTACCTATACTATTCCATTTTTATAGTTTGATAAACTAATGGTTAGATTCCTAATATGTCTGGACAAATTGTGTCCTTCACATGCGACAGCGTTCAATGGGTGGGGAAGAAGGAATGTGGTTTTTTATTTGTTTTTTCAACTTAATTGTATATTGAGTACACTACAAAGATTTTGTTAATTTGTATTGAAATTAAATTTTAAAAATACTATAAACCAGAACCAGGCTAACGCATGTGAGGTAGTTATTGGATTACATAAGCAGAAAACAAGTATGTCGTAGTTGTACACTAATATAATTATAAACTTAGAATCGATGATCAGTATGTTGTTTAAGATGTAAACATTTTATAGAACTTACAAAACAATGTTTGGATATTAAATTGTAACTTCTACAAAATGATGCATTATATAATAATTTTGTACAAATTAAGTAACTATATTATAAATAATTAATAAATTCTACTAAAATGAAAATTTTAAACAGTAAATATGAGATGATCTTTATTAAAGTACAAAGGTTTAATTAAAGTAAAATATTTTTATTTCATGCGATCAAATTATTAATTTTGCGATATTATGTTACACACTGGAAGTTAAACTTAGTATTAAAATTTGGATTGTTAAAAATTGAATTTCAAATGATATATAATTTAATCAAAAATTCAAACTATAAGATTAATTTTAATAGTCAAATTACTTCTTACATTTAAATGATATAATTTATATCAATATTATTAAACGCAATATAAATGAGGCTTTAAAGAATTTTACCAAGAAATATTTTCATAAACATTTAAAAAAAATATACTAAACAAAATATTGTATATAGAACTGAAATTAAAACAACAGAAACTGATTAAAGTACGAATAAGTATTTATTTTTTTAAAGTATTAACTATTAATTCTTAATTTCTTAAACTAACGAAAAAAAGCTGCAAAGCGATTAACTCCTTCAATTTTTATATATAGGCATCATAATAAACATAACTATATGCAATTATTAATAACTGTACGAAATTAATAATAACAAATATTAATATTGTAGTCGACTACTATAAAAAATGTATTCATTTACTTTACTTATAATTAAAATATTCACTAAAACAGTTGTCATTTGTTTAAATTGAAACAAATTTATAAGTTAGACACCTAATTTGTATTTTAATCACGAAAAGTTGAAAAAGTTAATTTTATTTTAAATATAATTTAAATTTTAAATTCTGAGTAGAAGATAATTTAATTGATTTTACAACTATGTGTTATATAATAAAAAATAAATGTTTATAATGTTAATCGTTACCTTTTGGAGAAGTACAAATGTTTCTATTTTCAGCTTCTATATATATTTTTTTTTTTTTTGGTAGAGAGTGAATTTAGTTGGTGCTTTGCGATCAGTCAACGTATGAAAAAGCTTTAAAATGCAATACAAGATTCCTCATTAATAGTTTTTACTGAAATTTAAAAGTCCAAATTATACAATGTCCCATTTTTTTTTAAACAGATATTTGAAGTCGAGTGTTGACAAATTTGGATACTTAAACAAAGAAAAACAATTTTAGTATTTTTATTGGGATTTAAATTACTCTTGGGGACTTGAGTTTTTTACGTATTTTATTACATTTTATAATACGCGATGATATTTTAAAAATATTTCGATTCATTTTAAGTTATTTCCTATTTATAGCGTGTTACTGATAATTAAATAAATGACTATAATAGTAATATAAATATTATATGATAAAATAAACTTTGAAATAAATGCTCTGTTCAGAACCGTATGTAATGATTTATGGTTGAGTTTGAATTTAACACATTCATTACAGTGGGTTACACTGGTACACTTGACTCTAACAATAGAGCGGTTACGTACTTGTCCAATTTTTTACTTATAAACTTGTTAATTTTTTTATTTACTTATATTACAAAATTGAATTTTTATAATTATCAAAAGCTGTCAACAATTGTACGCTATATCACCCACATAATATCGGTTGTAGAATATTATAGTATACTAAAGTCTTAATTTTAAACCTTTAAATAAATTTTAAAATATCATATCGAAATTAAACTGGCTTATATTTTATTATTATTGAACAAAAACTAGTTATTAATATTAAAATGTCTGCGCAACAATCTTGTATAACAGGAAATACATTTAGAAAAGTAGACTATATATTTAATAATAATTGCATTCTTACTTGTAATAAATGGTTTCCAACTTAATTGGAAAAATATAGTATTTTCAAGAAGGTACTCGCAATGCTGAACGTAATACACGTAATAAGGGTATGATGACGTAAGTATTGCACGGATTAAAAATATACGTTTAAGTAAGTATAGTAAGTTCTACAATTATATCACTTTAATTTTAAGAGCATGAAAAAAAAATAAAAGCTCAAAGGTGTTTCTCACTTATAGTAAGTACGCCGCTATTAGTTACAATTTATAAGTATGCAACATATAATTCTCTATAATGCTAAGTTAAAATATAAAATAAAAACTTTCGACTATTGAAAATATTTTCAAAATTAATTTTTTAAACATTCATACCTACATACAAATGTAGGTATTTTAGAAGATCATTAAGATACTAAGTATTAGAATATAGAAATAACTAAGGAAGGGATTGAGAAGTAATAACTAATAATAATTTATACAATTAAATATTTTAAACAATCACTAACAAGTAATAATTTAAATATAATATTAATTAGATAGCCAACAGACCTAACCCAGTTGGTATATATATATATATAGTGTTTGGATAATATTAATATATTATTATATTAGATTTCAAAAGCTATGTCGAAACACTAGAAACTATGAATATTATGAGATTCTTATTGAAACAATATAATATTAAAACTATTTAAAATGATTATATAATTTGATAATATTGAATAATAATAAAAACCGATAATAATATTATTATTATGCTAATCAATATTGTATTGTGTTTTCCGTATAAGGATCGACTTTTCATTCATACATCTATATAATATTCATTGCGTTGTAATATTAACGTTGTCCATCTGTAGAAATGAGATACAGTACAACTGTACAGTTTACGTTGTACCTATTTGTAGAGTTATACTATCTATTCTAAAGTTTTTCTATTCAACAAAAGATAAAAATATTTTGTCATTTTTAAATATTTTAAATAATAATCATAAAACGTAAAATAGTATTATTGGTACATGGTGATAATAATAATTCGGTGGTTTAAAAGCCAACTATCGTAACTCTTACTTTGGCTGAAATGAGAAAATTCTAAAAAAAAGAATATTAAATTTCATCTTTTGTGTTTTAACCAACAAGTGCCATTATTCATTACCCATAATTCGATTTTTGCCATTTAATTATTATAATTTTCCTTATTTGAAAATCGTAATTCAACGACAAACAGTGACGAATGTTAGAAGCCATATATAAATATTAAGATAAGAACTATTATAGATATAAAACGAAATGTTTTGTTTATTTCGCATTTTGAAAACAGTTTATAAAAGAACGAAACATATTGCATATAAGTTAAAAGTAAGTATATACAACTAAACACCTTATATTTTTAAAAAAAAAAACTCAAAATAGAATTAGATACCTACAAAAATGATCAACGTATTATTTATCACACAGATCACATTAACTAATTACACCCATAGTATACTGTAGATGATATTTGATCTAAAATATTTAAAATTGTCGTTTATTATACAATAATATTATCACTACGTTATATTATATTTTCAAACCTTGGACTTAAAAAATAAGTAATTGTAATTGAATTTTAAAAATTGGACACGGACAGTTTTATGCGTTATTATAGTTGTTTTTATACTCTATATTTTACAGTAAACTACTAAATTATAAGTAAAAACCACCTTGATGATTTGTTCTCGGGATATTCAATTAATAAAAAATGGAAAACTCCGAGAGGAACACACCGGGCTATATATATATATATATATATATATATTACATAGTTAGGTACTAAAGTATATGTATATAGTGCGAAGTATATAACATTATCGTACGCGCAGAAGAACCATATCATGCACAGTAAACTGGGTCATTGCGGGTTCTTCGAAGAGTATAATATAATAATACGTACATTATATATATATAATGCACCACGCCTTAGACATGTGCCTCGTCGCACAAGGACGCATGGTTGTAAAATTCAATTATTTCCTAGGATTCTCAGCAATTTTTCCATTATTAGCAGAGGCGGGATTGCGGTCTTTATACACAAACGTCAACAGTCGGACACAAACGGAACGATTTTCGTTTCTAGACAACGATAATAAATAAAAATAATATAAAAAAAATTCCAGACATAATATTGTTATTCGCGTCGTAAATGAATTCAATTAGGTTTTAAAATCTCTATTCTGTGTAACTATTATCGGAGACACAACACGATGAGTAAAGGAATATAACGACTGGTAAATTTCTATTATTAAGATATTTTTGATGTCATTACTCATTTAATAGTTTTTAGGTGGTGTATTATTCCTAATTTTTATTCAAACTATGCATACAAGTAGGTACTGCAAGTGTACACATAGGTTACAGGTGTAATTTCGATAAATTTTAGCTGCAGAAATTTAAATTATCCAAAAGTCATTCATTAACAAAACTATAACTAGGTATCTATAATATACATGCTCGCAATTATACACAGTTATTTTTTTTCGATGTTCCTATCATTTGTCATTTGTAATTTTATCAAAACGGTGAAACCGATACTTTAATATTTTTCAAGATATATATTGTATATTTTATTTGATTCAAAACGAAGAACATAACTATAGGCATTGGTCAATGGCTAATTGGCTGACCAATAGACGTAAGTCACACGTGTTGCTTATTGTTAAAAAAAAATGCACCAAACTCAGTGGCGTATATATAACTTTTGATTAGTGGGGGAGGGGGGATCAAAGCAAGGAAATGTTTAAATCTAGGTGCATAGGTACCTGCACATTAAAACAATAAAAAGGCCTAACCTAACCTGGGAAGGGATTTAATTCCCACACCCTTCTGTATATGCCCCTGACCAAATCAAACTATATAAATTTGTGTATTGCCGTTATAAATATAATAAGTGAGAGATTCAAGTCTTCATAGCATTGAAAAATAGGTAAGTCGTAATTTGAGTAATGTTACTTGAGGTCATTGTTTTTTCTACCATTTTCTATCAGAAATAGGATAAGCACGAGAATATTTTATCACTATACTCCTATTCCTAACGTTAGAAACATTTGTAATCTCTGCAGCTCTGTCATTAAAACTAACACGTTTAAAATTAAAGAAGAATAACAGTTGTATAACATAGTATGTATAATATACAATAACACTTATTGCTGTAACGTTCGCTCGTATGACTATTCAAGAGTCATATTATACACGTGTGAGGTGCAACAGTGAACCGCGGTGCAACACGACGAAGGTGCATCTTATCTACTGCACATGCAGTTCCCGATGAGTGCGAAAGGTCGACACACGGGACAGACAGATACTATTATAATATAATATGACGTGTGTTATTAGTTCTGAATTATTATTTATTATTATTATGATTATTGTTATTATCTTTAGCCATCGTTCCATTGTGGCCCAAACGTTTGTACAAAATCGTTACGAAACTGCGTGTGGCATAACGTCGTGGTCCTTGGATGATGTTTATTTTGTCAACTAGATCGACACGTACCCACGACGACGTAGGTACAATGGATTCGAACGATCTGATTTCGCAATAATATAATATTATTGTTGTCGCGGCAACGCAACCAGACGGTTTCCGACTGGTGATGATGTATAATATTATGCATTATCACAGAATAGAATAATATTAATAATAATAATTGGTATTATTGACCTTTGGGTCACCGCAAGATGCCATCGTATAGCTGACGCGGAGTCAAAGGAAACGTGTGGTTTGCATAATTTTCGTCCTTTCGCCTTTTGATCGCATTTAGCCAACACAATGTGCGGCAAACGAATTCGTACACGTATAATATGGCGTCAAATTATACGAATAGATGGACTTGGATTTTTTTCAAGTTCGACGAGAACACTCTCTGCTGCTAGCCGAACCGGAATAATCATATCAGAACATTGTCTAAATGTACCGTATCTTATTGAAATTGTACACGGTAAAATGTATTATTAATTGTAGCCATTATTTTTTTTTTTTTGAATTTTTGTTCAATCAAGAGTTTCCAGTAACAACAAAATTTGTTAAATGATTACAAAAAAAAAAAAAAAACTTATAAACTCTGAAACGGAAACTTTGTTACCCGTGCACAATACATGTTAATATGCAATAGTAAATAACATATATTATTATACCTAATATACAATAGTATTATTTTTAAATCATTATAGAAAAAAATTTAAATTAAAAGATGTCCAATGGCATTATATTCGATATAGGGACATAAAAATATACTTTTGATTTTAACCTTGTAATACGAGTAGGTATTTATTTGGAGACTGCAATCATCTCAAACGTTTTATCAGCGATATCGAATAAAAATGATTTCATACATCGATTGTATCAAATAAAAAACGAATTATATAGTATAGCAGACAATAATATCTGAAGAATTAATCCGTGAATTTAAGGCGGAGTGGGTGGACAATAATCGAATTCGCCGAGGTATGAATATTTGTTGTGTCGTCGAACATGAAAGTAACTCCATACGATGAATCGACGTTTAAAATCATATTCATTTTACCCGCTATATGCGCACTCGACCAGCAAAATATTCAAACACAAAATATCCCCACTGCGCATCCTAAAACGGCAAACAATAGCCAACGCCACGGTAAAGGTATATAGACGTACAATGTTTTAATTTTGGAACAGTCATAATAATATACACGATTACGAGTTATTATGAATAACGCGGGTCTTTTTATATAATGGCCAATTTATCACGGTCAAAATATGACAATTGATATAATAGATAAAAAGTTTTGATAGGCAATAACCTAAGTATATTATACTATTCAGGCATCTTGTGTATATTATATACATATTAAGTATTATATAGGTGTTTAATGAAAAAGACTAAAATGACCGCCCATGCAATAAATTTGAGTTTAAGTACGATAATGGAATGAAAACAACTAAACGAATATAAGTAACGACAAATCGTTAACACAATTAAGTGAATAGTAATTTTACGAGAAATAATATTAAAAATAAAATACTAAAATCTGCAATATATAGATATAATACGACATGCGAGGTCGTCCAATATTATATTATTTTTAAAATATATAATGTATGGCCTTTATACATTGCGAGAATATTTGTTATTTTGTGAAACGATTATAATATATATTACACACAATGATAACTGCGCACCGAACAAGTTCTATAGTTCTATATAACTCTATACCATAGAGGTTTACACGGAAGTACTAAATATTTGTGACATTTATATACAATCATATAAATGTATAACGCGATCCATACGTAAATAATGTTTATGATTTTTAAAAACTAAATTTCTTATTCTTAAGCAAAGATTAAGGATTTAAAATGTTATATAAGTAGGTTGTAGGTAGGCGTATATTTACAAACCAACCTAACCAATAGTTATATTTTTACATTTATAACTGAAATGAGTATTAGATATTATATAACTATTAAAATTATTAGTATATATATATATATATGATGAGCGGAGTAAATGCACATTATTTTCGCATGCCATTTTCCCAGTTCCCATTTCAAGATAAATGTAATGTGAGTGTCAGTATAAAATAAATCATAAATGATATTTTTTAAAAATGGTACACTGTTTCGCAAACATTTGGTTTTAAAATCACACAAAACTATCAGATACTCATTTTTTTATTTTATTTTATTGTATTTTGAATTTAAATATACTTTTTGAAAAGATTAGTATTATCGCGTTGAATGGATCACCTTGTAAAGAGTTGTTCGAGTATTATGAATGTTGTTCACATGACAGAAAAGTATTAACAGTAATACACAATAATTATTTATTAAAATAAAATAAAAATAATTCATATTATGTATTTGCGTCTAGTCGCGCGGCCGGAAACGTGACTTGACGACGGCTAATACCTATTAATCGTAGTCATGCATATAGGTAATATATACAATTCAACCAAACGGTATTATTAATCTAACTCACAATGTTTTAAAATTGGACATTATATAAGGCATTATAATATATATAAATCACAATTTAAAATTCATAAACCCTGCTATTATCATAACGAATCTCGTTGTAGTTAAAATAATTGTATTCATTTTTGAATCATTTAGGCGTATAGCTTAAAATTGTCCGCGAAACTTTTTTTAATTATTCATACCCACACCATTAATAGTAAACACGTGCAAGTATTAATTTACTATGTATATCAGTTATGTTGCATCACGACAAATAATAATATACGTATATTGGTGATAGCGTACATGTTATTGAAAAGTTACAACACAGATGGATGTGTGATAAAATATCAGATGGATTGAATTATGAACCACGTTATTTAGTAACAGGTAAAGTCAAAATACATAATATTATGATGTCAATGAACACACAATGGTAGGTAGGTTTAACACTACCTACTGATAAAACACGCTTCGTAAACTTCTCGACGAGACGCATATTGTATTTTTTTGGTTTTCACAATCGACCGCAGTAATAGGAAACTTACAAGACACAAACGCTTTTGTGCGGATCCGGTGAGCACGTCAATTGGAAATGTGTGATTTCCAATCGACGCATTGGAAACTCAGGAGAAAAGATAGATCATATAGATACATAATATTATGTATTATATATCGCTTGTATACGATAAAACAATATATTAATATATTATTTATTATTTTTGCATTTCTCAACGCGTTGTTATAACAATATACATTGTACAATAATATTACATGTAAAAAATTAAATATTATACAAAAATAAAAAGATAAAACGAATACAGACAATAAGACAATACGAAGAAGGAGCGTCGCGAGGAGATCGTCCCTGCAGCAGCATTACACACTACGATGATGATGATGATGATGATGATGATGATAATAATAATAATAATAATAATAATGCGATACACGCAAAGTAAAAATGACGACGATGACGATGACGAATTTTTAAAGCGATGTTGCGGTCGCGTTCGTTTACGCTTGACGTTTGTACGGGAACGGGTACGAAACGGCGGGCGCGTACACCGGGGCGTGGACGGCGGGCGCGTACACCGGGGCTGGGGCAGAGTACACCGGAGCCCTGGCGGAGTACACCGGGGCGGTGGGGGCGATGACTTTAGCGCCCTTGGTGACCTGAGCCACGAAACCGTGGACGTCGTCGGCGGTATACGACACGGTCCTGACTGTGCCGTCGGGTTCGGCCAAGCTGTACTGTCCTTGGACCACGCCGTTGGACAGGCTCTCCTCGGCGGACTTGTAGTCGCCAGTGGCCGGATCGGCCACGCCGTACTTGTACGCGTACGCTGGGTTTGGGTTGACCGGATGGTAAACGGCCGCAGGGTAAGCGGGGTAAACGACCGGGGAGGCGGGCACCACGGCGGCGGAAGGGTAAGCGGCCGAGTAGTACTGAGCCTGGGCGGCGAATACGGCGACGCAAGCGAAGCAAACTGCTACCTGTTGTGCAAATACAAACAACACATTTACGTATTATCAGGTATTAATATTATCGTCATTGTTGTTATGGATATGTTGAACTGCAGCGAGAGTTAAATCAGTATAAAAAGCACATCGATGTTTTAAGTATATATTATAATATGTGTAGTTACATTGCACATTTCACGATTTTAATCAATTAATGTAATCTCCGTTATTAGAAAATAATATGTAACGTTATGTCCGAAACTTGTGTTATTATTCGACCGTTTCGTGAATATTTTTATGATTAGTGATGACTAAATAGTATTTTATATACATGTACGACAAACGCGTTGAACAAACCGATGACGGAAGCGGCTTGGGTCTTGGTTAGGTCAGGTACCTTGGTCTTGTGCCTACTGCAATATTATAGTACCTAATAGCAATTATACGAAATTTAAATAAAAAATCAAAAGACGAGGTTACTCGTCCAAGTCGGAATGCACAGTATTGAATCAGAACGTTTTAAAAAACCCGAACAATCGATTTTGTGCATATTTTATTCTTAAGATGATTATATCTTTTTATATTTTATCTCGTGATAAAGTATATAATAATGATTGGCTTACAAAACAACAATAACAATATAATATTAATAATGTGTATACAAAATCCACTTACTTTGGCGAACATTTTTGATTTATTTGGTTGCACTGGACTCTGCGTAAAAACGATTGGCTGCGATATGAACTGCACGAACAGATATTATAAACAGATGACTACGTCTGAACACTTAATATTGTTTGCGACGACGGTTGACGAATGAATATGACAAGCCGCGGTCACGCAACGCTTTTATACAGAAATGTTACACGCGCGCACATTATGCCCCCGATAATGGGTGATGATGTTTGCGACAGTTTTGCGCGATTCCAGTAAACAGGTATAATACGTATTTCCAGTTTGCGACAGATATGAACTCCGCGGTCCATAATATAAGCTCAAACGAACAGAAATGGCCATAACCACTATAATATAGTAATGGTGTTGTTTTTTTTTTCTATGATCTTATTTTTAATTTTTTCTTTACCTCATCGCGGACGTACGCTGTTATTAGGTATGTACTATATAGGTACCTAAGACCTAACCTGCTGTAGGTTGATTACGATAATTGCACACGGAATATATGTATATGCACTGCAGTTCGCGCTCCACATTATTTTCGTATACGGTTAAATTTAAGCCAAGTGTGTATAATAAATAACAATATTATGCGACGATACACACGCAATAATTTTATTTTTTATGTATACGCATATAAGTATTTTATTTGTATACGCATTATATAATATTTATTATATGCAATCGAGAATCGTATACATTGATCGATAACGAAAGAATGTACCTATTGAAAGTTTGGAACTATAAGAACAACGCCGCTGCAGAAAAAAAATAATAAGTAAGTAGATACCTATATTGATTCTTAACCTTAAAATTACCAACTATAATTTGTAATTGGGTAATTAAGCATATTTATATATAATCATAAGAAGTTTGCAATTTTGCATATGAACTAAGTTTGATGGTTAACCAGCTAATTTCAAATACTTAATTTTACCCATAAATTTTCATATACTTTAAACTTAAGGCATTTCATGGTATTCATTGATTTGTATATACTTAATTCTACAAAAACACGTATAGGTACAATACTTAGTAATGAAATTAATAGATGTATAATAGCTGTAAATTCTACTTTATTCGTTACTTCTGTAACCGATTATTTTATAAAGAATCGAGAATTTTTCATTTAAAGCCCCTTACAATACTAATACTAGATCCAATTTTCTATCAGAAACTACCCTCAAAGTTTGAGATCAAAGCATTATTACTATTGTAAAACGTGTAAACATCAAAAATAAATTCTTTCATTATAAAACCAATAAACATTTATCGCTCGGCTCAGAAACTAAAAAATTGTTACGTATTAACTGTTGTTATTATTCATTATGCATATAAATGATACACATTTTTTATGAAATCATAAACGAGTTATTATAGGAAATAGTACAATTAACAAAATGTTAATAATAAAAATAATAATTAAGCAATATAAAGCAAAAATCACATTAGGTACACATATCTATTAGATATAGTTGTTGCATTACTTAACATGATTTAAAATGTTAATATTTTAGATGGTACGTACACAGTATTTTTGAAAATTATTAAATTATGATTCAGGTATCTAATTGTTATCTAAAAATGTGTTCAACCACCAAGCCAATTGATTTTTTTTTTATTTGATTTTCGCTGTTCCAATTAAATATTGGATATTTAGATTCATAATACTTTATTACAATGGATATTATACATTTACACAAATATCTTATAATAATGTAAAGGATAAAAATATAATATGGGCAGGCATTAAAGATAATATTGAATATAAGCATTCTGGATTATTTTTATTTTAAACATAGAAAAGTGGTTTTAAGTTTATCAATTATATTATATGAGGTGAACAAAAGAAAACTAACAGTATACATAAAGGTTATGCCGTTATGGTAAAACTATTGTTTATAATGTTAATATTATTACCATTTGCCTAATTTGTAATCATAAATAATTAGAGCTTTAAAATTTCATGAAATTTACTTTTTTGAAATATTTTTTAGCATTTTCATGAAATATTTCATTTTGTGAAAAATATAAATAAAAAAAATGTGTATTATACATAGGTATCTAAAAGTGTAGGTTATAATCATATAACAAGAGAATATTTTTTAAAAGTTGGTTTATTGTGTCGAGTAATAATACATAATAGCTAATATATGATTGATAACCCGATAGCCAATAATATAATACCATTTATACCTATCCTAACTCATATCCTACCCTAACTTTTTGCCTAACCTGATTAATAACCATTAGCATACGTATTTAATTCGTAAACCTTGGCCGATAAGTCATTCATTATCGATGTTTTTTTGTATAATCAATTATCATTTCTAATTATCTATAATTGAATACGTTTAAAAGAAAATAATATATTTTTCATAATTTCGTTGAAATATTTGAAATTCAAAACCCTATAAATAATATATATATATTTCAAAAAATTAAAAATAACTTTTAAAATAAGAGAGAAGAATTCCCCTTTAGCGTATATAATTGGCAAATTCCAAACCACTTTAATAATACTCAGGCTTTACTCGTCTACAATGTAATCGGAATATAAATACGGCGATATTATGTACCTGGATTTATCCAGAGCAAAGGTATACCTAGAGCAAGTTTACTATTATTATTATGCAATGTTATAATAAACTGCATAATACAAATGCTGCAATCTAATAAACGGAGCATAAGAACTGCTATTGTGCTCGGTTATGCTGTTAAAGTGCTTATCATGATTCAATGAAATACTTTTCATTATGATAACAACCATAAGGATTTGCTAACAGCAAATAATACACAGACCATTCGTACACGTTCACTCTCGATAGCTTATGCACAGGCCTTAAAGCAAATATTTCGTTATATTATTATAAACAATGGTGGGTATATACCTTTGTAGAGCTGTATCACACCTCGATATTACAATATTTAAACACCAATAATGTATATCATACCGTATAATATGAATGAAACAAGACGATATGTTATGAAAACTAATTACATGCAATATATTGTTACAGTAAGTCCGAGACTGATGTCCGGGGACATGAAGAAATATGTTTTTTTTGTCCGGGTGTGGTACATGGCGGCTTCGACGCCGAACTGGACCAACTCGTTATCACGCCGGAGTGCCGGTTTCTCCCCTAATTCCATTTATAGGGTCGGCCTAAGTATCTTAATTAGTCGACTATAACCGAATGCGATTACGTGAATACGTGGGATTTATAAACATGCAATTAACACGATATACTAGTATAATAGTGATTATGTATGTTATGAGTACATTTGATAGAAAAATAAAATTCAGAGGGAATGAGAGAGACAATTTCAGCGTCGTAATTATTGCACGCAGTGTGGCTCTGCGGTCCAACGCGTGTGATGTTTATTTTTACTTCGACCATATTGTAGGCCTCAGCGTACTATTGTGTTTTGCGTGTTATCAAGCAGAGAGACTCACTGTTCAAATATCGTACGTATAACGACTAAACTAATAATATATTTAGGTACCTACTGTATTATTATAATATATAGTTGCTGTGTACATTATATATATACGTTATACACGACTAAATCTATATATATATATATATATGTCATTTGTGTATTATGTATTGACTTTAACACTATACTAACACGAGCCTTATATAATATTATACATTATAAAAAATTACCTGGATTTGATTGCCTTTTGGGGGCGTAGCCATCACTGTCTACGCAGATCAAATACTTTTGGGTAAAAAACCTCAAAAGTCATATACCAACAAAAAAAAAACCAACATATTGTGTTGCGCAACCGAATACCTGTCTCGGGGGCCGCGGTCATGTATACGTGGTGTCGTGTGTCCAAACACACATAATGCAATATTCTCAATGACTTACCTGAAATGAAAATAAAAGATAATATTATTTTATTGATTAAGATTTAAATTGCGCAAATGGTAGAACACGTTCAGTAGATGATACGAACAGATTTATTCGTAGGTATGTAAGAAATATATTATGATATGAAACAATCCTACACGCTTGCTGGTATACCTAATAGCGACGGTGTGAAAAGTATTATATTATCCAGCCTGGATAGGTACTGCAGTGCAGTGGAACGCAATATCAAAACATATATTATTATTACGAAAGACTATGGGACCAAAGACTAAATAAATAATAAAAACATTTTGTGGTCTCTTGGGTGTCCCTGATATTATAATACATTATACAATATTATATAATGTACACAAATAATTCTAAAAAACTAATTTAAGAGTTTAGATAGCATAACAAGCTTAGTGAGAATAAACAATCTTAGTGAGAATAAACAATGAATAGACCTCGTGTGGTACAAGTTCAATGGAAATATGAAATTATAAACCTAATAAATTATACGCTTTACATTCATTCAATTGCAAGTGACCATAAAAATCTAAATAATAATAATTAAAAAAAAAATCCACCACAAAGAAAGTTAGTTAATGAATTACTACGTATATATATAAACATAAAATTGCATGTGATGATGTAAAGAGTTTTTAATTTGTAGGATTATAAATATACAATATAATATAATGCAGGTGTTCATCTTCCATGGATTAGTTTTAATAACATCAACAACAACAACGTGATCTCGACACGAATACCTCCAAAGCGTTAACACCATTGACCGTGTTACCTCACAAGTTTACCAAACTTGGCATGAATAATATTCCGGTCAATACTAACACCGTATTTGAAAACGACGGTCTCAATCAGCGAGATAATCCTTCGATAACGCGCGCGGATTAAACGCCAATTGTATGCAATAGAAAACACATTTCTCCGCAGAACGTGAAACGCGTTACTACAATACTGCCTTGTCATATAAATATAAGTCTGATTTAAAATATATTAACAGACATTGATTTTTTTTATTAATATTAAACTTTAAGGAGCGATTAGATATTTAATTATAAATTTTAATCTATAATCCATGCAGACAATCAAAGAGAAGAGTGTTACTGCGGCTTTAATATTGTATTTTAGTTCAAATAAAAATTATCTGTAATCAAAACGAAATTAAATATTGTTTCGTATATATGGTTAAACTGGCTAAACACTATAAAGGACACTGATTAAATAGATGTAAAAAAAATTGATTTGGAACTTTTATATATATATATTTAATGGACATCTATATAGGTAACACTTTAATTACATAATATTATATATATATATATATTGGTTAAGATTCTATAAACATAAATCCCCGCGGTCTTAATTTGCCGCTACCAAATTGTTTGTGTGTTTAATATATTTTAATCAAGGTGTAATATATGATAATAATATTATATGCAATTCATTTTGACGCGAATCCGGCGATGTGAGTACTCAACTGAGCGTAGAGGTATACCGTATAATAAAATCCACCTGTTTGATTAAATTTAGTTAGGCCTATAGATCGGACGATGGTTTTACGATAGATGCCCTCGACCGCTGTGCGCATCGTACGTGAAGAATGTACAGCCGCGTGTTTTTACTGAGTACATTATTATTATTCATTTGGTATAATTATTATATCGACAACCGCATTTCGACGCGTGTAATTTAACTCGTGTATATAATATATCATACACTAGGTGCATACAATTATTATTTTGTCGATGGGCATTCGTAAACTTTTACAGGAAGGTCACACTGCGGTCCTGTGAAATTAATGCCACTGAAATATCTGCATTCTGCATATTATATTCCGGGGTCGTACTAAACTGGCATTTTATGCGGAGACAATATAATAACATATATGTTTTCCATCAGCTGCTACAGTATTTTTTTTTACGTTTTATCACAGCTGATTATATATGAATTTAAAGACTTTCCCGTCCACAGCCAAACAATATTATTATTGAAATTACAATATGTATCGTGAGTTCATTCTTCTCCACCTCCCAAAATTGTATCCACGAACGTCTCCTAATATTTGTTAAGGGTTTTATATCCCTAAAAATATCAGTGCCAGAGAATTTGTTGTCATAATAATATTACGTATTGTAACCTGCATATTTGTCTAACAATTTTAAACTGATTCACGTCTATGACTGTGGGGCAGACTGATTCGACATCGTTATTGAAAATATAATATCCCTGCGGAAAATGTTCATTTTTGGCAACTGCAATATTATAATGTTGCAATATTTTCATTGGTATTGGAACATTTGCATCGTTTGGATGTAAGTCATCATACCAAAACTATACCAGACGCAATAAGTCTTACATTTCCGAGGATGTTAAATTTATAAGTAGGTATATGAAATATATAGAGAAACAGCATTATAAACGTTTAAATGAAGTTGTAATATATAGCTAAATAGTTATTAAAACAATAAGGGCTTATATCTATTTTGAAAGTGGAAAATGAAGAGTCCCTTTATACCTATGCCTACAACAGTACTCTCTCATAGTTGCGTATGCAGACATTATCAATAGGGGAGGGGGTTATATTAAAATAAATTATTTATATGCATATATATAATATATATTTTATTATCAAAACATAAATTAAGAAATTAGTGTTAACGACTGGCCAATAATGATATTTCCTATTAAATTAGATTAGAGTATATGACAATGACTATAGGAAATAAGGGTATACATAGATATATAAATACTCATTATTTTTAGGCAATAACGAATTTAACAATATTTTTTAAGAACGATAATTCCGACAGCTATAGTCGATGAAAATGTTTTATTGAATTTACTTGTTGAATTAGAAAATGACTTGCGTTGTACAACCAATAAAAAAATGTATATTATTAGTAGGTACGACAGTTATACTTCAGTGCCGTACCAATTAACATTGGAATTCGACATACATATTTAAACCTCAAAAATCGCTCACTGTACTTTGGTGCCCTAAAATTTATGGCGCCCTAAGGCGCTTGCCCTATTTGCGTCCACCCTTAGCACAGCCCTGCAGGCATTTATATTATAGAATGAAAACTTTAAATCATCATACATTCTAAAAATCAAAATAGTGCCAGCAGATGGATGAAGTACGTATATGATATTATAAACAATTGTGATAGATACAAGTTTGAAGTCGTTGCCTATACCCTTATAATATAGTTATTATGCATTTCGATCACATATACATAATTTATAGCCATATACGTGCGATTCTCGTCTATACGCAAAAATAACAGTATTATATAAGAAGAGTAAAAAACGTATACCTATGTTGTCGTCGTCGTCGTCGAAAGGGATAGTTTTTACAGCGATCTTAATATTATTCTTACGCCGATTCGTGTGCGAGTCTGCCCGTCGCCATCTGCACGGAAATGCGTGCAGCCGCAGATCGTATTTCACAACGACGACGCGTTTGTGTCCGGTTCAGGGCCGATCGTGAACGCCGACGCGTTTAACGTACCGCCCGCGTAAAACGACGATATCGATATATATAAATACATATTATGTTATACATAGATAGAATAGAATATTATATTGTGGTCTACGTGAAACATCGCGAGACTGGAGCTGGTGCAGCGATCACGCTTCACGATCTATAATAATGTATATAGTACAGTAAAGCGTCCCCGAGTTGAACACAATAATAATAATAATAATAATAATAATAATATTAGTATAATAATCGTTATTATATCCCATATTGTTCACGGGAATCGAAAATATCTATAATTATTATTTATTATTATTAATTTTTTATATTGTACGTTCACGCGTATATATTACTATATACGATTCGGACAACGGAAAAGGTCACCACATATTATTATTATTATTATTATTATTATTATTGTTGATATATATATATTATGCCATATTATAGATTTAAACGCACGTGTCGCAATATAATCACGAGATTTATTCCTCCGGATCACATAGGCATACTCGACATAATAATAATAATTGTTGATGACGCGTATTTTCTTAATGTCTCGTATACAATACAATATAAAATATCGAGAAACGTCGTTCGGGATTTCTATGTATTTTTTGCTGTGTCTAAGAATAACAACAGTATATAAATATATTATACGATATTATCATGTCCTCGACGTTATAAGAGTATAGTCGACCATTGTACTATATGTCTGCAGTATTGTTGTTATATAAGTACGTCAACGTTAATTTAGTTTCTTGTTGGAAAATAATCCTACGTTATGTATACCTAACGTACCTATATAAAATATATGACTCCAAAATATTATAAACGTCCATGTAGTATACGCCGCCTACTGCAATTATTATTGACACAGTCAAAATCACTGAACTAAATCTCAGCTAGAAACTATCTAAAGTGACCACAAATGTAAAATGATATCGGCATTTTTCAATAACTTTAACTCTGTAAACGTTTATAAAGTATGGCTCAAAAACTTCATCGTTAAGTTTGACGAAGATTAACTATAGACATGTAAACCAAATTTTTTAGAGAAATATTATTTATGTGTGTTATTATATTATGTAGGCCTATAAAGTAGAAAAATGTTATGTCCATTCAATGTTGTTTATATTTTGCATTTTGAGTGTAATTAATTGATAAATATAATAATGATTCAGTTGACCTTAAGTAGATGTAAATAACTAAAGTGAAATAATAAAAAAATACATGTAGGTTAATTAAAACAATGGTGTGATAAAATTTAAAACTATATTATAGATTCATTTACACAACAATATACTATTTAAATCAAAATAAATACGTATGTAACACTCACTATACTCGCGTATGCATAAACACAGAGTTCCAATAAAAATATCTACGTATTTCTAATATTATTTATTAATTATTAATAAGCCTATAATGAAGTATGTTTATTGTTTATATTTATGGCAAAAAGCTTTCCGTGTTTTAGAAATCATGATATATCATATATACGATGAGTGCATGTAAGAGTCTTTAACGCACTAGTATAAAACACATGTAAGTATACAATATTTAAGCATAATGATTCGTTAAAATATTGTATTTACGAAAGAAAAAAATATTAAACCGGTGTCGAGTTTATTTTTCATGAATTAAAATAATGAATAAGTAAATTATTGAAATCAACTTTTTTACGTTTTAAAATTCGGCGTGGGTATGTAGAAGGAATCTGGAGTTGGGAACGATAATATTTACAAAAATTAATAAAATAATGAATAAATTCGACAAATTATTAAAATAAGTAGGTACCTAGACCAAACATTGCGTTTCCACATACAAATTGAACAAACAGGTCAGGAATTACAATGGATAATTTATTTTGTTGGTAAATAATTCTAGAGTGTTTACGCACGCAAGTTGCGTAAATACGAAAATACTGTTGGTTTAAATATATAAAATATAATAATGGATTATAATATGTTATAATAACTAGCCTAATATGTTCTGAAATATAAGCTATATGATAATTAGCCCGAAGTTCCACCAATTGTTGACCTCTTAAACAAGTCACTAATCATGCCACCCCATGAAACATTACTTGCACGAGTATTAACTTAAAATAAAATGTGTAATAAATAATATATGTAAAAATAAAAAAGGAAGGCAAGTGGTCACCATTCTGCTGCACATTATGTGTCGTGTAGGTCAGTGTAATGGATGTGTTAAATTTGAATTCAATGATATAAAATCATTGTACACGAAAAACGATTCTGAGCGATGAAGGTCTATCAGCGTATATTGCTTATTATATTTTATAATATTAGGTATTACTATTAAGTTAATTTATTTTACTATTGGTAATACGGTAGGTTAAATGGATTTTTTCCAAAAATATTGTATATGAAAATGTCATTGAATGTATAAAATATAATTATATACTTAAAAAGTTTCAAGTAGGTACCTAACCATGAATAATAATTTTAAATTACAACACAATAACTGAAATTGTTATTCTTTGCTTAAATATCTAATTTTGTCCAAATTTCAACTTAAAATATCTATATAAAAAACTGTATTTATACAATTTTTTAGATTTTTTGGCTACAGTATTTCATACTTATATAAAAAATCTTGTCTTAGATTTTAAATTCTTAGTTATAAAAAATTGGACATTTTATAAAATTTTAAATACAACTTAATTTGCAAATATTTGAGATTTTGGTCAAAATTTTAACTTTAAATGCTTATAAAAATAAATCGTGCCTATGTATGTTTGATATTTTTGAACTGCTATTATAACAATTTTTAAAAAAAAACTTTTAAACAACTTTTACATTTTTTAACAACTTATGAAGAACGTTGCTTGCAATAAATTTTCAAGCTTTTTGATTCAGAAAAAAATTATTTATCAACAATAATAGAAAAAGAACTCAAAAAAATTTTGAAAATTTTATCATGCATGGAAAATGGTGTTATAAATGTCTGGTAAAAATTTAAGTATCTATGGTTATTCGTTTTTGAGTTACTATACAATAAAATAAAATCGATTTGTCAAAAACTGGTGTTTTACGTAAAAATTTCTGTTTTTTCTTTTTTCTGATGCTTTTTAAAATTACTGGTTTTGTTGGCATTTGACCACTCCCCCACCCAAAAAAAAAAAATTAGAAGTTCCAACTAATTTAACCGACTAGACTCGGTTTCCTACCAAAAAAGATCTTAAAGTAGCAAAATTGAAGCATTCTCACTAACCTAATAAGTGATGACTGACAAAAAAAAAAGTAAAAAAAAACAACTCATAATATTGTAACCATTGCTCCATCCAGAATATAAAATATACGAGTTTGATAATAATAATATCTTAATAGCTTATCGGTTTTAAGATTGTAAGTATTAAACTATCAAATAATTATATGATATAAGAAAAATATAATATAACCCCTGCAGATTGAAGTAAAAAGAATTAAAATAAAGAAATAAAAACTAAAAAAATTCTTCGAATTTCTATATAATCCTAAAATACGAACCTGATAGCGAACGGAAATGCATACAACCATGATCATCGTTAATATACCTAATAATATATCATTATTTGGCTCTTCAGAGATGATTTTACGGGCACGCGGGAAGCTGAGGTATTTATTTTATGAAACGATAAGACTTTGGAACGTACAATGGAAAATATTTTATTAGAATCATACACTTATGAATAATACATTGAGATAAATATTAAATTAGCTTATTAAATTTATAATTCGTGTTGTCGAAAGACACCAAACACATGTGCCCAACACACATGCGGCATAAACTAATTTCGTCAGAACAGTAATTGTTGTTTTACCGATATCGTCGTGATTAAAAACGTTACGACGAAATGTGTCTCAGGACACATGCGGACACATACAGCGATCGTTGCAAGGTAATGTCGAGGATAAATAAAAAATTATAGTTTCGATGAAAAACAAATATGTTTGAGACAAAACAATAGGCTAGGGATGCGGTGTCAAATTTTCTCTACAACGCAATTCGCTTGGGCTATACTATGTATAATATAATGGCGTTGGTACTACAATACACGCGATTATGCGTACCTATAGTAAAATGTTTTATTTATATATTATGTGTATTATATTAAATATTATACCAGATTATCAGGTGATTAGACTGTAGGAGCCGGTGACACAAATAATAAAGACTCATCGGAAAACGTGGTCGCTGTGTTTGCCAGCGTTCCGTCGGCCAGGACGTCCTCTGTGCGATAGCGCCGTACTATATTGTATTGCGATACAATGCAAATAATAACATATTATACTATATATTATAATATCATAATTAATATTTCCGAAGGAGTGAGCCGGAAAAATACACGATAGAACAGCTGCTGCAACAACAATACGACAAGACAACCTATAGAAGGAAAGAAAATCTACTCGGGGGGATGAGGCCGAATTTATATGGAATAAAATATAATATTATATATATACCTTGCCGCACATCGCGCATAGAGAGGAGGCCACGGTCGTCTGCGTGCCGCCTTGGTGTGAAAGGTCGTAAAATAATGCAATACAAATTATAAGGACCGCCGCCCGTTTTCCGTCGTATAATATACATAATCATATTTATGTTATTATTATTATTATTATTATTATTACTATTATAATGTTACAGAGGCATCGTCGTCGTCGTCGACGTCGTAGACCCCCGGGGGGCCAACTATGATTTTTCCCCCCATCGGCGCGCGCGCGATAACGTCAGGGAGTGGTCTCGTAAGGTTCCCGGCGATTTCGGAGTGTATAAAAAGACCACCCGTCCACGGATCCAGCATCACACCCGTCCTGACTCCAGAGCCATCACCGCACGGAACACGTTGTTCGTATATTTATAATAATTCCTCATCGCCAACCACTACACTCAACGACCGTTATGGCTTTCAGGGTAAGTACATACATAATATACCACCTATAGTGATATAACATGTGTTATGTAAGTATTGGTACAGGCATACGATTACGCTTTAAACGACACTGGTGTACTTATAAATCCGACGCGCGACATACCTATATACGCTTTTTCCGAGTCTGAAGCCGCACCAGATGTTGGTACTTAAGAATTATGATAGATCCGTATATTTATTTAAGTAATAACAACAAAATATTGCATCATAATAAATTACGTATATTGTTACTGCTATATACGGCAAAATCACCCTCAGAGCGGTTCACGACTTGCATGTTGGATTATTAGTTTTTTTTCTTTCAATTCGTTCGACGCCGACTCTATTCACGCGATGACGGACAGATTTCCTCGGATGACAGCTCTAACACGGGTTTTATCGAGCTCGCACGTGCAGTGAGGTTCCACAAAGACGATTTTATAAAAAAAACATGATATTATATTGATAGTATAAAGAAAAACTTAATTTTTTTCTTCAAATGTATGCCAAAATAATTGTTATATAAAATCGTATACTAATAATATACTTCAATCAGAGATGAATATGAAAACTGGTGATCATTATAGGGAAGGAAGGCCTAGCTTTTCCGCCAACACTACACAATACTAAAATATGATTTTTTTTTCTAAGTTGTAAAAGATGATGATAAGTGTTAGTTTGAAAAAGTTACGATTTGATTAAAATAATAATAATAATAATGAGTAATAACTAAGATACTGAAACGAGTATCTATTGAGATATACCACCTGTTGAATGATTTTACCCGATTTTGTAGCACGCAATAAATCTATAGTATTTTTTTTTTTTTTGGTTAAACTATATTAAACGCAGCACTTTGCGTTTGAATTATTCATTTGGATTTCGGTTGCTGGTTAAATGCACGTGATCATAACGACAGAATAAAAACATTCAAACACTCGTTGGGGGTGATTATAAAAGTTATTATTCGGGTTAATAGGAGTCAAGGGAAACCTTGGTTTTAAAACCGTGTACTTATTTATTTTTATAAGATATTTCTTAGAATACGATTTCAGTTCATAAAATGTAATTGTATGATTAAAATTATAAAATGTCGAATTAGATATCTAGGTAGTAATTGTCTAGATCAAAAACAGTTAATAACTCATAAAAATAAAAACATCTTATATAATAGTTATTAAAAAACTACAAAATCGAATTAACCGCAAAAATACTTAAAAAAAAAAAAATAATAATAATAATAATAATAAATTAGAATGTCTATAATATATAAACGACAACATTTCTAATGAAAAATGACAAGATCTTGAGGTCAACCGGGATGGTTTTATATATCATATTCGGGCGCAGAGTTCCGATGCTGCGGTTATACGACGATAACGTTATACAATTATTATTATTATCGGTATTATTAATATATGGTTAAATGTATCGTTCAGTTCGCAGTATTGACGTCGGTCCTGGCAGCGGTGGCCCACGGTTCTCCCGTGTACACGGCCGCACCCTACGCGACCTACCCGTACGAGGCCGCCCTGTACGCGCCGGTTCCGTACTACGCGGCCGCGGCGCCCAAGTCGTACGACGCGGACTACGACCCAAATCCGTCGTACTCGTACGCGTACGACGTGCACGATCAGCTGACGGGCGACTCGAAGAGCCAGCACGAGAGCAGGCACGGCGACGTGGTGCACGGGTCGTACAGCCTGGTGGACCCTGACGGCACCAGGCGGACGGTCGATTACACGGCGGACCCGCACAACGGTTTCAACGCGGTCGTCACCAAGGAACCGCTGGTCAAGGGCTATGCGGCCGCGCCCGCCCGCGCCGCTTACCCAGTCAAGACGTACGCGCCCGCGCCAGCCGTATACCCGGCAGCCGTCAACGCTTATGCGCCGATCTATCCGGCCGTCAAAGCGTACGCACCGTCGCCGTACCACACGTACCCGGCATACCACTGACCGCGTCCACGTGACCGCAGCACCTACACCCGCCGCACAAAACCGAAATCCGCTGAACCAGATATACACTGTACTGTTATTATGATATTGCCCCATATATAGGTTTACTGCTACACATACGCCGCCCGATGGTGACATCGCGTCGTGTGACGCGGCGCAGCCGAAGATATCAATAATTATAATGACAGTATTCGGAAACATAATTTTTTTTTTTTTTTTGGTCACGTTTATGACACGAACGCATATACTTTAATGTAAGGTCTTAAACTTAATTTTTTAGTTTTACATACTATTATAATTTTTATATTATGTTCTATAATATTGCAACAGTACCTATATATGTCCTACTTATCTATTTAGTTTCTCTTGATGTTTCTATATAATATGCATTTACATTAGACGGATTACAGTATTATACTGTCGTACGTTACTATTTATATTTTGTTAATATATTATAATACTGTATTTTCCGTAAAAAAAATGTGCGTCTATTTATTTTGTTTTTATTCGTCGACAATACGGACTGTATGGCCGAAACAATAAATATACAATTTACATTCGATATCAGATCATAGATATACACAGGAACACCGTTTTAAAAAAAAAAAATACATACACAATAACACGAACGAGATGATGAAAAAAATATTTCAAGGATCAGTGTATTAAAATATTATGAAGGACCCTCGTCCGTCATACGTGAGGAGTTGAGCGAAATAGAGGAACGAGTTGCGTATATGCGCGAAATAGCTGCAATATGTAGTGTTGGAAAGGCGAAGAGATTACACGTGAGGATTTAGTTGGCTGAGTTGAGATTATTCGATAGTTTATGATCGATTAGGGCAACTTAATTACACCACACCACACCACATGTGTATGGTGTCGGAGAAGAAGGGATAGGCAAAATTGTTTATCGACGTCGAGAAACAGACGAGGGAAGGCAAGTCGTGTGAAATATGTAAGAGACAGAAAAATGGAGATATTTTATCTACATAACTTTGGAAGAATATAGGTAGTGTAATAGTTCGAGTCAGAAGAGAAGGATCAGTATAAATCTGTATGGGTATACCCATTATACGCGATACAAAATGTTCGAAACTTTATTTTTGAATAAGTTACGTGTTGTTGGACATTGTACAGAGGACACCGCCTTGAATACGTCTACGCCTATTACACGATAGGTAGTGACTAATATAAAAAAAAACATCTACCTATTCTATTATACTACACAGATTACACATTTTTTAACTGAATAATAGTAAAAATTAATTTGATAAAATAGGAATTATGATGTATTAATTAAGGCAGTGGTTTCCAACCTTTTTAGTTGTGCGGACAACCAATTTTGTAAAAAAAAAAAAACGTTAAGGTCCACTTACTTAATAAACAGGTAAAAAATATAAAAACACACAAATAGACAGGTTATTATTGATTCCATATTACCTAATCTAACCAGAAATAACGACGTTTATAAATCTCGATGTTGATGCCAATCGGCATAAATTAAAATTTGCCAACCCTCGACTAGCGTCCACGTTTCCCGAGATCACAAGTGGCCAAAGGCTGGGAACTACTGAATTAAGCCACTGTATATTAATAACATTTTCAACATTAATGCATTCGACAAAATGTATATATTGTATAATATATTATTAAGTTATCATTGCAACGAGAAACGAACCTGAGTGAACACCGTGTTTCAGCATCTATTTCTAAGCATATTTATTATTTTATAATATAAAATTATATTACCATGTATTAGTATTTTCTTTTTTTTTTAGTAATACAGTGGGTTAAACTAATTTTTGTACAAAACAGTTTGCATTTACTATATAATAATAATAATATTTCATATTATAATATTATTAGCTGCAGTTTTAAACATATAAAACAATACAGCGTGAAGTATAACGATGTGAATGGGTTCGTGATATAAATATTAACTCAAAATTATTCTAAATTCTTTATTTTGAATGAAAAAATTATAATACAATATATGAAATGGAAAAAATTTCAAGTACCCTAGCACTGGAAACTATTTGAATTACAAGGTAACTAAAATTATTAGAGGAAAAATTATTATTTTTCGTCATATGTAGAACTTCTAACACTTATAAAACACTTACAAGGAACTTAAATTTAATTATAATACTTTCTGACACTCTAAAAAAATGTAATAAAAAAAAAAAAAACTAAGAAAAGTCCAAAATTTAAAAACGTCTATAAATTGCTCAAAAATATATTTCAAGAATCATACCATATTAAATAATGCAAACATAAATAATTAATTATGTATGTCAAGTATTTACGATTATTCATATATGAATTACAAAAAAATAACAAAATCCATTTTTTCGGAAGCTAGTATTGGATAATATTCTCGTTTTGACGAATTTTTTTCTAAGTTTTCCTGATTATTTTTAAAATTACTAGTATTAATTAGATTCAATTCGCCACTAATTAATACCCTCAAAATTGATGATTGAAATATTTTTATTGCAAAAAAATGAGATGACTAATGACATACATAAAAATACATATTTTTAAAACCAACACATACACTGCTCCGCACTTTAAAAAGGAACATCAAATATAATATTGTTTTCATACAAAAATTGTGTTACTTTAATACTACGACAATTTTCTAGTTTTAAAAATATTATCACATACATTTTTACTCATAACTAAATTTTACAATTTAAATCTGTACAACTCCTACATTATAATATTATAGAGCAGACAACAGTAGAAACACACACTGTTGGATTACACAAGATTTAAATTATTTATAGGTTAATACAATAATGATGAAATACCTTAAACTTTTCAGGTAACAACAATATTATATTTATTTGCAATGTACATATACCTATTTAATGTTATTATTATAAATAGTCACGTTCGATATTTTTAATGATAATCATCAATACCTATATATTTATATAGTCAAAGAAGAAAAAAAATTTAAATAATATTCGTAAGTCGTAAGTGTCATTGCTGGGTGACTTCTTACTTCAAAAATTTCACTTTTCATGTTTTAAGCTCATACTCTTATTGTGCCGATTGCGTATAGATTGTGTATATATTAATAAAGAAAAAAAAATAATATTCAGTTAACACGCATATGTATTATTTGAATATTCAATTAATGAGAGAATTATAAAAATAATAAATAAAACCTAGGTACATACATAACATAAGCAATAAATACTTATCTAAAACAATCACATAACCATATAACCCTTAAAAAAAATTTTTTTTAATAGATACTACACAGATTAGATAAATAATAATGGTTTATAAATCATTATTATTATTACTTCTTAATTTAAAACAAAAAAAAACAATTTTACAGTATAAATTGTATTAATTGTATGGTTAAAAAGTCTGTAAAATGATTTAAATATAATTTTTATTTTTGTAAAATAATTAAAATATTATTAACCAATATCTATATTTGACTTGGTCAAGACATACTAGATGGTCATTCTATCACTTGATAACTATAAGAGATATATAATTTATGCAAGTTTTTATTTCTATCTAAAATAATTGTAGTTTTATAAATTCTTTAATTTTAAATTCATATAGTATTTTTATTAAGTTAGTTCATATCATATAAATAAGTGCATTCTGATTTTATATTAATATTTTCTGTTTTAATTTCATCATAACTATAATCTACTAAGTAAGACATATTTTACATCGCCTGTGTGTTAACTTATTTCATCAAATATTTATACTTAAAATTAAATGATGTTCAATTGATTGGAAGATCTATTTGAAAGAAGCGGCGTTTATTATATGCAATATAAATACACCCAAATAAGTGTGCATTTTGACAAGAAAAACGCCTAACAATCCATAAAATACAAGGTTAGGTTAGGTTAGGTAAATATAATAAATTTGAGAATAAATAATACAATATTGGCAAGTTTTAACAAAATAAAATATTATTGAAATTTATAAGAGTTAATTAAAGCTTAAAAGTATAAACATTAAATACTGAAGAATGATGATTTGATAAGTCAAGTTGTATATTTATACATATAAAATAAAAATAGCTAATGTATTTATTTATTTATTCATTTTTATAGAAATAAATTCTATTTGTATAATAGATTATGAGTACACATATAGGTATAATATTTGGTATACAGAAAAAATTGATTATTAAGTTGAAGTCAATATAAAGTAATAAATTGTACATAGGTACAGAAAAATATCAATAATAACAATTGCAGAATATAATCAAATTTTATATATTATTGATTTTATGTTGCTTTAATTATAAGAAAATAACAAATTTATATTACAACTCAACACCAGCTGAATTACCGACTGACATAAGAACTATTATGGGAGATAATAGTGAATAATTTATTGATTTTTATTTTAGGTATGAAGAATGTATCATTATCATGAATATTATTAATATTGATTGTTAATTTTAAAATTGAGTTTTTCAAGTATGGATGGATAATCTATTATATTATTTAATAGTTTTAAAATAAATATTCAATTCAGTTATTTTGTTCAATTATTATTAATTATTTATCAAAGAGAAATTAATACATTATTATTTATTTACAAATTATAAAATGGAGACTAAAAAAGCTACCTTCTGTTGCAGTGAATTACAGTAATACCACAATTTGCTAGATAGCCTGTATTGTTTATAATTGAATTATAATTTATAAACAATATGTTTTAATTTTTATTTATAATGCAAATAATAATATGTTTTATTGGAAGTTACAAAAATTATATTTAAAATAATAATAATTATTACATTTTAATGCAGCATATTAAATAGTATTTAACAGTTAAAAGGCGTTTTTTTATCACAATCTATTTTAAATTATTTTTATGCAATTATATTGCATATAATGAACGCCTTATAAAAAGATAATATAATATAAAATGTTCGAATCAGTAACACAATTGTTGACTATTAAAAATTAATATTTATTTACTGGATAATATTTTTAATTGTAGACATCAAAAAATTTACAATTTATATTTATTTTTTATTTAATTTTAATAGTTCTTTCTAGAAAATAATATATTATTATTTGAGATACTTATATTATAAAAAATGCATAAATAAAATTGTAATAATACCAAATAACTAATTTCCAAAAATGATTTTACTATTCAAAATGTTATAATTAATAAATAATCTGTAAATCCCAACCTAAAGTAAATTTTTTTAATTTTAATAAACTTTGTCAACATTGGTTTTAAAAGTTAATTTAAAAATAAATATAGTAATTATTATAATATTATGTATAATAATATTATAATTTAATCTTATTTTCTCAACTTTACTAGTATTAAATTTATTTTAAATTTAATTTTTAACATTTAATCTGATAAACATAAATTCACATATATTAAAAAACATCCCTTTAATTATTTGTGTAACAATTTGCATTATTCCAAGAATTTATTTGTTTTTTTTGTTTATTTAATTTGTTTTATCCTAAGATTAAAAAAAAGATATTCATTAAAAATAATATTTTTTTTTATAAAAAAAAATTCGAATTATCAATTCTATTACAACCAAATATTTATAAATTATGAGTTAACGGTAATATTTTTATAAAATATAATACGAATCGTTCTGCTAATTTGATACGGAAACCCCTTCTGAAGCATATAACACTGTAAGAAATATATAATTGGGCTCTCAACATTTCTCGAATATATGAGTATCGAACTCTAGTATAAAATACACATTATATAAACCATACATACGTACATGACACATACATACGTACTTACATACATGTAGACACACATATAAAAAGAATTTATTTTTGTAGATGAAAAAAAATGTTTCTGTAGCAAGATTTTTAAGAATTATATACTTGGATCAAAATGGAAGCTTGGGTAAGTTTAAGTTAAAATCATATTTTATAAATTTAGCAAAAAATAATACTAATACTTAACGTTTCAATCACAATTAACGAATAAACTAAAAAATTAAAATATTATGCGATCTTATCAACATTATTCTTAATATAAGTTCGTAAATACGCCAAGAAAAATTAATTATAATTACACATTAAAATAGAACGCCACGCGAGGACAGTATAAAATATTACCATCCTACATACTGAATGTTTTAAATAATAATTTTATTTGATCATATAATTGAATACACGTTTTTCTCAAGCTTAATAATGTGTTGTTTATTAATTATTATATTTTATTTAATGACTGTAATTATATAAACGATAACATGCTGAGAGCAAAGTAGATTTTTTCATGAATTATAATACATACATACAGATAATACGACTACACGATTTCATTATAAAAATTTGTTTTATGCCTACCTACATTGTTATAAAACAAATAACAAATAATATGTTGAAAATAAAATAAAACTTAATAACAATCTAAAAAATTGTACAGTTCTTACTAAAGGAACATACTTAACAGTATTATAAATCTAGGCAATAGATATAATATAGAAATTGTATGGCAAAAATTCTCGAACACTAAATATGGTTTTAGTTGCAAGAGTCTTTTTTTTTTTTAAAAAAATATAATTTATTTAATAAAACTTAATTCCAAATGGGAAAAACCACACATCCGTTCTTTTCTCTATATATTATCGATCAAGGAATGTAACAAAATGTATAAAAATAAAACCATAGATTCTCTTTAGTCAACACACTTGACGAAATATTAAAATAATATCAACAATGCATTTAAAAAAACTAAAATTAAAATTAGAAATACCTATTAATTATACATATATATATGTATAAATTAAAACGTAAAATTAATTTAAGATTTTAAGCGGAGCGATTAATGTTTTGATTTTATAATGATGTGTGTTTTTATAAAAAAAATTTTTTGTGTGTCCCTAGTATATAAGTAGCCGAAATAATGTTTTAGTTTGTAATTTTGAGAGTGGTTTTTGATAGAAAATTGGATATAGTTTGTACTTTGAGAGGTCAAAATCGAAAATTCTTAGTATTTTTCAAAAGAGTAGATACTTGAAATTTTTACCAAATGTTTATATTAGCATTTAGTATTTACTGTACATGATATCATTTTCAAAATATTTTGATTCTTTTTGAACTATGCATTAGGCATAAGAAATTTTCGATTTTTATTAGTTTTTTTTTTATTATTGTCAATAAAATACATTTTGCTATGGCAAAAAATTTGAAAACTAAATACAATTAAGGCTCTTCATAAATTGTAATTATAGCAATTTAAATATATTAAAGATACATAGTCACAATTTTTGTTAAGTATTTGAAGTTCAAATTTTGATAAAATTTGTCAAAATCACGGTAATTTACAAATCATTTTGTAGTAAAAAACTTATAAAATGTTTAATTTTTATAGCTAAGGCTAAAAAATACAATACAAAGTTTCTTAGAAGTAGTCCACACTGTAACCAAAAAACATAAAAAAATATATAAACACAACTTTTTTTATTGACATTAAAATTCAAATTTGGACGAAATTAGACATTTTAACAAAGAATAACGATTTTAGTTATTTTGTTGTAATTTAAAAATATTATTCTTTGGTACTAGAAACTTTTAAAGTATGTTTTATATTTACACACAAATGCAATGTTTTAGGCAAAAATTAATATAACCTACTGCATTACTAATAGCAAAAACTATTTTGTAACTTTCTTGACACTAAAAATTAAACTTAATTAAATTAATATTTAATGATTAACAATAATAACGGTAAAATGAATTTATAGTATTTGATTATCCAAATAATAATTAGGATTGTAATAATAAGTTTAACTCACCTACGATGTATATTATAGGCACTGTAGTCTTTAGTTGCGGACTAGCAGCTAGTTAGCCGGTTATAGAAGTTGGTTAGACAAATTATCGAAATTCCTGTATATATTTGCAGTTGTAGACTTATAAAGTTATAACGTTATATAATAATATTAAATACGATTTTAAATAAGAGGCTGAGTATTTTTAAAATATGAAGTACACAACATTCATTGAGTCTTATAAAAAAAAGGGCTCTGAATACTGCAGGTATTGTTTATTTAAAGCTAAGTTTGTATCAAATGTATATTATAAATCTCAACTTTGAAAATCTTTACTATACTGGAGTATAAAGAATAATATTACAAAAATACATGTGCAATATAATATGCATAAAGATATATTTATACCTATGAATATGTATACATATTTGATTTATAATATGATATATAGCTTAGGTCAACACAAGTACGCTGACATATTATTAATTGACAACATACACTGTCCGAGTAACTTATAAATTCTAGACACGTGGACTTAGAGACTTGTTTTTGATTAAACTATGCATTCAATTCTTAACAAACAGTGGCGAAATATGCAATTACCCGATTTCACGTCTGTTTTTATACACCAGTATTGTGCAAAATAATAATAATATATCAAGCAAGAATTTCAATACAATCTGATTATCATTAATCACAAGTTTGGCCGTTTCCAATTGATAATTATTTATCGATTTAATTTTGTTAAATCAACCACAAACGATACTTCACTTGCATTATTTTCAAGGACGTTACAAATAAATCGTCGGTAAAAATGTATATTGTACATTTTTTTACATATTATTCTATAAACCTACTCTTGTTTCATGTTAAATACGTATTCGGCATTCCATTTAACTTCAACGCACACAATTCCGACGCGCTTATGAAATTATCCATTTATATAATATAGAGAATAATAATTATGCCGTGTTTTTTTTCAAACAAACAACACATCTTATGTTTGATTTTTTTTCCTTTTTACAGGTTTGGATTTTTTTCATCTCCTCCTCGTTCGCCATTCTCGCGAAACATTCTTGTCAAGTACCACCCGACCGTAGTACCGAATCCTTAAGCCCCGTCGTCATACTGCAGCCATCACCCCCGTCCGGGATCTCGTACGAATCGCTCCATTATCCAGTGCCCGCAGAACAGCAGTACCAAGTCATACCACTGGTGATAAACACGGGCAGGATACCTCTGATCAATCACGCGGTCCAAGCACCGATACAGTACTTTGTGCCCGACGGCAAAAGCTATCACCGACGCTCGCCGATTTACGATTCGGCACGTCAATACATCTCGCCGGCGGTTCGAGACGGACGTCTGCAGCGACCGCATGACCCGGACACAACATTATCGTATTATTCAGATGACTTGGTAACCGAAAATCGACCGACGTACGATAATTATAATTATCCGCCGACTGCGGCCGCTACAGTTTACTCAGAAACTCGTGTCGACGACGATGGTCTACCGGTGTCTCGGCGGCGGTACAGTTATGGCTATAAAATCGTCGATGGCCACCGCGTTGGCGGCTCAAATGACCGACACGATGCACCGATGACGATCGTTGACGGTGACGGACCGGAAACCTATAGTCTTCTGTCGGAATCAGGCGAATCCGACAGAGTTTTCGAGCACATGATCGACCCGGGTGCCAGATTACAAGAGGCGGCCAGCCGACGAAAACCCGATATATCCGACCACCAGCGGGATGACGGACCAGACAACATTTCCAGAGCTTTCAAACCGATAGTTGTTAAAACAGAGTCGAACGCCACAAAAACCGAACTGAAAAAACATTACAAGAAGATGACAGCGGATCCGGAAACGCCGATCGAGGTGACTAATAAAAATGGAAAACTGACAACAATAAATCCTACCCGGCGGTGAAACTGTCGGCAGAATAAAATACGGTGGTGGAATAATGGCGAACATACAGACGAAAAGAATATTTTAATATAATATAAGTACGACTAATGTATTATAATATTACAATTTATTTTGTTATTAGTGATTGATTGGGGTTATTCAGATTGTATAAATACTTCACAATAAATATTATCCAAGAAACGACATAATATCATTGATATAGTAACTATATAGTTACTATATTATAATAATATACTCAATGGTTATATAAAAAGTATCAAAATATGCCACATAATATTCTGTCAAAATCGTGAAAATATACAACAAATACATAGAAAAACAATTTTAAATTGAGTAATATGATGGAAAAAATTGCACAATTTTTAATTGATAATTATTATTAGTTTGTGCATTTATGAATTACTAAAATAATTTAAAACAAATTAAACAAATAATTCGATATTTACATAATAAACTTATATTCTTTAATTCAATTTTTATTCATTAAAAGTTATTATTGAATTTTCTACTTGACGAAATATTATTTTCTACTTTTTTTTATATTTTTGATTCAATTTACTATGCAATAAATATTAAATTTTATCAAAATAATTACAAATATGCAATAACCAATATGCAGTTATATGTGAAAAAAATGTTGCTTTAAGCTTCTAACTATAATGATTAATAAAGACTACTGACGAAAATCCAAAAATGTGAAAAGAAAAAATATACAATTGCATAAATATCCACGCTCTAGACTAATAATATATAATCAAGTATTAGCTACAGTTATTTTATAATTAAATATATCCTTATGAATTTTTGTAATACAATATGAAAATAAATTAATTGTATTATATATTCATTTATTTAGCATTTATCAGTGAAAATTTCTATCTTAAAGTAATGCATAAAATGGATTATGAATATTAGCAATTATATAATAATATACATGCTTAGGTATTATGCGCGTATACAAGGTATCAGATTATTATTGAGAGTCCATTCGATATCAAATAATTTAAAACACCTCAGTAATTCTTAAAATATATACCCTAGTAGATGCTTTCTTCCTTTTAAAAATGTTATAAATTAAATATTTTTAGATAGCTACTATATCAATAACATCAAGGAAATTAATTATAATAAATTTATACACGGTATTATATATGTATTATAATATAATATGTTAAAATAATGGAAATAAAACATTGAAATTATATTTAAGTTACCCAAACATAACAAATTTATTATAATATTATTAGTTCAGATGAATTGCAGAGATTAATTTAGAAATAAAACATTACAGGCTCTTAGAAATTATATGATAGTGAAAGCGAAAATGAATTTTTATAATTATTTAATAATTTAATTTATTTATTAAATTCACCAATTATATAGAAAAACCCAAACCATAGCTTACAAGTGAATGTTATTTATTATAAAATTATAATTATATTAACGTTAATCTAACCTAAGGTTCATAATGAATAACAATAAATTTAAACTACAAAGTAATGGAGATATAACAATATATTTAACACTGAAAAAAACTATTAGTAGGTACTACGTGATTGTATTTTTGATTCAATGAATAGGTAGAACTAAATTGAAATGAATGTATATGGTGTTATGAAATGTAAATAAAAATATATACATTGTAATACTATTACAATCTACAACACAATTCTATAATATATTCACGTTGTATCCATTAATAAATCATTATATTTTTAAAACCAGTTGACTAGTTTTAAGGGGAAAATACATGATACACATAAATGTATTTTTCCGGTACCCCATTAAATTTTTTTTAAGAATTTAATACTGTACATACTAAATATTCAAAAAAATTTCACTTCCAAATATATTTAAAAAGCAGCTGAAATTCTTGCAAACTAAATACAATGAAATACAATCTTAAAGTTAAATCAAATCAAATTTGCATTTATCACATGTGTGTTCTTAAGCAATCAATATAATATATGAATTAGCTGAAATATAGACTTTTTGTAAAATTTAAAACAAGTTATTAACATATGATATTAATACAAATATTAAATTTTAGATAGGTACCTAACCTAACCTATACCTCGTCAACAGATATTAAAATATAAAAACCATAATACACCAGTTAGTGGTAAAAAATAAAGACTACTAACTTCCATAAACTAGCGGATCACAAACAATTTCCAACGGATTCTGATAGTCTTTTAAATGAATGCATTTATAAAAATTATCGTGTTATGTAATTCATTTAATATGTTTATTTTACAAGATAAGTTTAAATTGAAAAGTCCGTGGTTTTACACGTTGCAAAAGCATAAATGATATTAATTTTTTGTAAAATATTCGTATTATAACTATACATTATGACATTAAAAGTAAAATTTAAATTGCATTTTAAAAAATATAAACACTTTGACAGTTGGTTTCCTTTCAAAAATGTTATCAAGTGCAAAATTAACGATTTAATTACAAACTATAATAATAAATACATAATTTATATTTTTGGAATTTTCATAATTTTTAAATTTAATTAAATCAAATTTTTGTAAACAATATGATAACTTAATTTTATTTTTTGAACAAAATTAAAATTTAAAAACTAGCAAAATATTTTGAACTATCTACAGTAAACATTGAGATTATTTTTTAAATGAAACTAGTTTTAGAATTTTTAATTATGTTCAAAATATTTACAGTTTATGAATAGGTATAGGTAATGTATATGTTATGGCAAAATATAAATGCCATTAAAACCTATAATTGAAAGACTATACTGCTGGCGAATGTCCAAATTTTAAGTTTTTATTGATCTTGATAAATTTTAAAATAATATACAGAAAATTTGGTAAGATGGGTCTCCAAATAATTATTACAGTTTCGGCTTATACAAACGATGAATGGTAAATCACAAGGTAAAATCCAAATTTATAACAAAACATAAAATGTTATGTATATCTTTAACTACAGTTATACTATATTTAATTTGTCTTAAAATTTAAGCAAATCTATAATTACTTTATTATTTATAAACAGTATTATATTTTTTTAAATTTAATTTGTAGAACAATTTTTAAATACTTATCACACATTCATCAAATTTATTAAGGACATTGTGTTTTTTTGCAAATTATTTTACAATATATCGAAGCCCAAACTTGAATAATCATTCATAATTCGACAGAATTGTTTTGTATATCCTAGAATTTACCAAGAAAAATCCTAAAAGCACGGAATTTACGGGCAGGCGTGGTGCGCAGAAGTTGATAAGACCACTAGGTTTTACTAGTATTCTTACTTTCACCGTAACATAAATTTATAGGTTTTTCGACCACAATTATTAATATTTTGAAATAAATATACATTACAGTCTAAATACAATATTATCATACATAATGTATAATGCCTATTAATTATTCATATAAATATAACGGTTTATTTGTTATTGTTATTGTACGTATACCACTACTAGATACTGACCAAATGCTATTATGTTTAGCATCTTGACACCCCGCAAGAGAATCTGGAGGAATTTTTTTGGTAAAATAATAATAAACATATACCGATTGTGTATAATGTGTGCGTGGGTGCCTATGTCTGTGTCTGTGTGTGTGTTATGTTCAATATTCATATGTGCAGGATGATTAACATTTTTTTTGTTCAAGATCATATTATTGTTGTTTTGTATTGTTCAAATAATATATTAGTATTCTAATTGTATATGCTTCTATTATTTTCAATAATACAGTCTTATAGAGATTATTCTTAAGCACAAGGAGCCTACAAAGTATCATATATTTTTAAACTTCCCATTTAAAAAAATGTAAATATATTAATCTACGGTCTAGACTCATATCAGGTATGCATTATACGCCATAAAAACGTCCTCGGTAAATGCGTGTCGAACTATCTTTCACGTACACGTTCTAATATTCAAATATTAATCCTCGACAAATAATTAATTCAAGCTTGCCAAAATAATTTTAATAAAAATGTATTGATAAAACTTCGTGATTAACAAAATATTTATTAAAAAATATCTTTGATTTGATAATTTTTTTTATTTTTTCATATCTCGAAAATATTATTTTTTATTGTAATTTAATATTTTTTATTGATGTAATAATGTTAATAAAACAAATAAATATATGACAATACAATGCATTTATATGTATTGGCCAAGTACATAAAAGGGTCAATTTCTATTTGTACATTTGGCTCGAAAACAAAATCCACTTAATGATCTATTTCATTGCAAAATTCAAACTATGAAGATGCATCATGGTCATTTGAGACATGAACATAATATAATTCTAATCACGGCGCCAGAATTGAATATGATCATGCTCATTGATATGAATTATATTTGTCTACACGTACGAGATGTCCTTAAAATTGGTGGGGCATGAGGGCCTTTTAAACAATATATAAACTGAAGTTGACCAAGATTGAATCACATCACAATCAATCACTCCGAACAGTACTACTACTGCCAGTACAAGAAGTATTCAATTCACAGACTCAACAACTTCTTCAACATGAAGGTAAGTGAAACAAAGTATATTTAGCCAGCAAACGAATAATCGATTATTTTACGTTTAAACAAGACAGTCCATCCCGGCAGACAGAAAAAAAATAAAAAACATTTAAAAATGTTTTAGGTATTCGCCATTCTGCCCTTAGTAGTCGCTATGGTTTCAGCAGCCGAAGTTGTTTTAACCGGTGCACCCGCAGGCTATGTTGCATCTTCCTACACGTCGCACGGACCCGTTCCCTGGACATATTTGCAACCATTCTACCAACAAGCACCCTTGGTGGCGTACACGGCGTACACAGCACCGACGGCTAATGTCGTCGCCGCTGCCCCGGCCAAAATCGTTACACCGGCCAGAACCGTTCCCGTCGCCGCCGTGGCCCCAGCCAAATTCGTCTCACCGTCTGTACCGGTTGCCAAAGTCGTACAAGTCGTACCCGCTCAATTTCAATCGGATCCATCGTACACATTCGCATACCAGGTACAGGATCAGATAACCGGCGACTCCAAGAGCCAAGAAGAAACCCGCCTGGGAGACGTCGTCAAGGGCCGATACAGTCTGGTCGAACCCGATGGCTCCAGGAGAACCGTCGACTACACAGCTGACCCAACAAACGGATTCAACGCGTACGTACAGAAATCGGACGCGCAACAAGCCGTGTTTGTACCATCGGTGGTATCAACAGACGACGTAGAAACTATTAAAGTAGACACAATTGAAGTCGAACCAGTCAGGTATGCGCCCACGGGCTCAAAACCGTTGAAGAATACGCTAGCCGTGCCCGAAACCAAAACCAAAACAGGTTATTGATAAACGTTTAATACAAATGTAAACTTTGCTAAAAAAAAAATTCAATTTAATTTATAATATAGAGTAGAATTGGTTATTATATTATATTTTATTTATTATACATATATATATATATCTATTTATTTATTTAAATGCAAACTGTAGAACAAAACAAAAACCCAAATAAAGTTAATTCATATATTTATAAATATTTTTGTTTTATTATTGTTAAAATCAAAGCGTTTTGACAACTTTATCAAATGTTTGATAAAAAAAAAAAAGTGAGATAAATGATTTAATATATTCACACAACAAATCACTGGTAAGTGCTAATACAACTTATACAACTTATACAACTTATACACAATAGTCAATAAGTGCGCCATTATAAGAAATCACTATCATCAGGTAATTTAGTTTTATCGGATACCAAAAAGTGTAAATAAAGACAATTTGTTTTCAGCTCAACCCCAAAGACACGAATTCACCACATTTAATAACGCAATAGAATTAATAAAACCGTAAAACGACTCACATGGAACATATCCTAAAAAGTATCAGTCAATTTCTGTGTTCAATTAAATCTCTATACAAAACTATTTACAATCTTTTATTATCAAAAAGCTTGTCGAATATAAAAAGCGTATAATATAATTATTAAACAAATTATAAACACAATTTGTTCTACTTTTCAATAAATATAAAGCAATTCCAGCTAGACTCATAAATACTTTAGTTAAAAAATGTTTTAAAACTAGATTATCAATCGATACACATTATATCAAGAGCGGAAGTATTTGATTAACTATTACCAGGTAGGTGTCTTAAACAGTTACATTTCGCAGTAGGTAGTTAAAGAATTCGTATATTAAAAATCATATTAGTATTAGCGTATTAGTAAAATACCAAAAAAATGTATGTATTTCACACGAGACTTCAGTATAATATTTATACCAATAATATGTAAGTAGTCACCATGTTATTATAAAACTATCGGCATTCGCAAAATATTACACTGAGTTTATTATGTCAGCAGGTACCTACAACATTTTTATCATTTGAATATTAATTTCCAAATAACAAAATAGATTCCAAAAATAACTGTTATTAATAAACTATTATTATACCATACAATAGCAACGACAGATCGATGGCTACACAACAAAAGGGGATAAGCAAAAGTTAGGGGCTAATTGACATAATATATATGACTAGATAGTGGAAGACAAGCTCTATTTATTGATGAAAGTATTACTATTTTGTGATCATTATATAAATAGATATTGAATTTTAAAATATAGAGTATATACGACACTTTTTGTTTAGATGATTTTAAATATGAGGTCTAAATGACAATTTTAGGGTAGAAACGCCATTAGTATGAAATGTTTTGGGGAATATGTGACGGTTCATCAATATTTAGTGCTTATGCTTTTTTATCCTAACGGCAATATTTTCCAAACTAATATAAAAATGGGGAATAACCGACAAGATTGTATTATCAATTAATTATACAATTAATCCTCAGATTTATTTTTGTGATTACTGTTAGTTAATAATTGATTAAAATATTTTATCGTGACGATTTGCATATTAATCATTTAATATATTACTTTGATATCGACATCTAAATTATTTTTAGGAATTGTAATAAAATTACAAATTGTAAAATTTTTTTAGAATTATTATATTGTAAAACGCTAAATAACTACTTCTTATTAGGTATTTATAGTTTAATTAATGTTGACACCTTTGGTCATAATACCTACATAGGCTATAACAACTGGATAATTGCACCTCCTACTTGAAATTAAAATAAATGAAAAAAAAATGTGATGTAAAATAATGTAGTGTATAGTCATCGTTTTACAATTTATCTATTTAATAATATGTTACATAACTATACAATTTTAAAATTTATTTTTAGTAATAATATTTGTATATTTGAAAATTGTATTATAATATATTTAATAAAAAACATTTTATAAGAAAATTTACACTTATAATAATAATTATTAATGAATTATAGTGAAAAATGTAATAGAGAATAAGTTAAAATAAACAAATGGTTAATAAAAAACTGGGGCATAAGCACAAATTTTTTAATAAATTTTACTAAAACTATTCTCATTACTTCTATTATTATCTTAATCTATGGAAATTTACATTGCCGTAAAATATGACTTCTAGTTTAAAAAAAAATTGCTTTTTATCAAAAATTTCAAAAACTTGTAAATAAAAAAGTTATAACTATTTAAAATTAAAAATAAAAAAAAAATACGTTTTTGCCTTTCCTGAAAATCTTGAAAAACGTTGCTTAGCCTCTTTTGCCGTGTAGCCATCGACATGGTTTTCATCACATGAATTTAGAATTGAGATTATTTGATTAAGCCATTAAGACATTTACTGCACATAATATAATATTATTTTAGGTACTTAGTAACTATTTATTTTTGTAAGGAAAACTCAATGACTTTAAATTGTCAACGTTTAATTAAAATATAATCAAATTTCGACGTGGTTAGTAACAACTATGTAGGTAACTTTCGGAAACGTTGACATTGTTTATTAAATATATAGTACGCGCTAAAACATAATGAATAATAATTACCTACATATAAATATTTTTTAATGTTTCTATTAAAATATACTAACTAAATCTAAATAACATATACAATTTCGTAAAAATACATTTTAATTTCCTATTAGAGTAAAAAAAAATAATAATACGAAAAAATACTAACCTTGACTTCCAGGGTCCTCTTTCTCCGCACAGGTATCCTTTAATCTGTCTCCACTTAGCACGAACCAGCAACCGTTGAGCCTTTTTCTGATTTTCCGTTGAATATATTCTTGATTCTTCTTCTTCTTTTTTAATTTTAAAAGGCTCTAATATCAACGCCTGAAAAATATCATAATGATGAAACATAATTTTAGTGTTTCTAGTAAGATTGAATGAAAGCGCGTTTAATGACCGTGACAAAATAAATGCACGCCGTTTAATTAATAAGCTAAACCATATATTTATTAATAATTTAACTAAAAAATATTCATACGCTAAATATGTTACTAATTAGATTAATAGGTACTCAAAAATAGAAAGTGAACAACGATAATAGCTTTATAGTATGTAATAGGTACTCCCTAAAGTTAAGCAGAAATCACGAGTCACTAAATTTATTCGCTAAGCAAAATTACATATAGAGATCTCAAGTGCACTATGGGACGTTATGTAATCAAAATATAATGGTCTCTAAATAATGAATCAAGCCCACTTGTATAATAATTAAATTTTTTTAGAAAAAAGGTGTATAGAACCTACCTACTGCGCATATTAAATGGCGTACAGTTTTATTACCTGAAACGATTTCCGACTTTCGGCTACAAGTCTACTCCTGGTATCCAATGCGTTCTTGTACGATTCATAGCACTCGGCCCAAAATGTATTCATGGACTCAGTGATCTCGGCATTCATAGACCGTCGGTAATCTTTGCAAAGGTCTGATACCTGCGCAAAAACAAAATATCGATTCGTCATCATAAACACCACATCAATCATCATCCAGCGACAGTCGTACTTTCCATTTTACAGGTGTGACAAGACAACGTGTAGGTACTATGAATATTACCCATTGTGATTAGAATTTAAATCACATCTTCCAGGGGTCAAAGGTAAATATGCAATTATTTAATGTGTCGGTGTTATGACGAACAGCAAATTTCTCTGTGTATCATAGAATGATGAGGGTGTCGCAGCAGTGAATGGAACAAAACAATACTAATTCGGGACTGGTGAAACTATACAGTAGGTTAGGTTAAGTATATTATATGTATATTCACATATTATTCACATACCTACATATTATGTTCTATAAAAACGGCTCAACCTAGTTCGATTAATTATTTTTAATTGGAGGTCGGGTAAACTACTTGATGACAATTAGTCACTAATTAGAATTACACGTAGATATCACAAGTCGCATTTATTAAGAAAAAAATAGAAAATGTTATAAAAACGAAAAAAATGAAAACTTATGGTGGGATTGGTGTAGCATAGGCAGTTACATTGTCTACTAAGTTTTAGCATGACTCCAACCCAAGTCAAACACAGCGCGTAGCTTTCTATTCATTTATGTCTACTTGCTACACCCGAATAAAAATCGGACTTGGGTCGTGCCGTCCAAAAAACAATGATTTCACTTTCCGAAACCTCTCGTGACCCCTTCATCGATAATGGTAGCCAGACACCGTGAGAAACACTTCGTTATATTATTGTAATGATTATTCGCCGCCGCCACTATTGCTAATGGTGTATTTTTCCAGTGAAAGGAATAACCATCACACATTTCAGTATCATATTATATTATTATACATTATTATTATTACGTGAATCTGCTACCCGCTATAACTGCCCCTCCTCACCCTGCAACCGTACAGTACTAATCCCAACGATTGTCGATTGTCTAGTAAAATGTCAATCTTTGCATAATATTTCGATTACGCCAAATATAATTATGTTTGACGTAGAGATATTATTTTTTTTATTTTTTTTTGTCCATAGAAAATTCGTCCAAAGATGACTTTGCCCATTTGCCGTATTACACATATACATAATAATGTTTGTACGGAGGTATATCATACCGTACACATTGGAACACTTTCGCTAGAATTACATGTTATATCGGAACAATGGGATTGAAATAAACGAAACGAATATCATTCTTAAAGAAGAATATTATTCGTATGGAAAAACGATTGGACAATGGTATTTGGAACAATATTCTTATTGAAAAAATGTAAGAAAATATTACATTCATATAGAACACAGAAGAGAGCGTTGTAATATCAACAAAATATGTTTATTATTATATGGGTAAAAAAACCTTTATCAGACTATATACCTACATAGTTACTTTTATAGAGTTAATATTTTAAAACTATTATCGAAGCGAATCTTTTCCGAAAGCGTAAGTATATTTTTATATTTTTATAATTCCAGTGCATACACTTTACGACAAACATATTGACTACAGTTACAAGCTTAGAATATTGACCATAAAAACAATATATTTAATCCATTCGTATATCATAACCAACAGTTCGTAAATATATGATATACCCGTATACAGCGTGTGTTCATAGTGGTTGGTGACTGGAAACACTCAACAGTCAATATATATTAGTGAAAAATTGTTCAATTTGAATATTGATTTTTTTTTTTTCATTAAGAAAACACAAATTTATGGTATTGTTTTTATTTTTATGAATTCAACTCTTGTTTGTGTGCAGTAGGTATATCTCTTTTTTTTTTTAAATAGCAACTACTCATTTTTATAACTAATAATTGTCTTCGTATTTTCTTATCAGTTGTAATAATCAAACTAACTTCCTAAATAAAAAAAATGGCTGAGTAACAGTATCTCCTATGTTTATTATTATTTGCACGTGCAACGCGTGTAAAATTATTTTTTATCAAGAACACTATATACTATTTTAGTGGTTAAAAACGATTCAATAGTCTAAGAATGTCACAACAAATAATTATTGTTAGTATTATCTCAAATCCGGTCAAGTGTTATCTTGGATTTTTTGCTACATACTTTTTTTTAAGATCTAATTAACTCTTTAAAAATATTAAATTATATTATCTTCATATTATTTTTATAATAACAGGCTATATTAAAATCAAAACAAAAAAAATAGGTGGAAATTAGGAAATTATAAAGGGAGACCCATCACACTATTAGCTAGCTCATAAATGACTGATTAATTACAAATATTTCAAACATTACATATTATGCAAAAATATCCAACATTCAAAATACTATTACTCAGCCATTTTTTATTATTCAAAATTAAATTGATCATTACAATTCATGAATTAAGTACAAAGAAAAATAATTGTTGATCTTTAATAATACGTATGTAATAATAAATTGTTGCTCCTTAAAAAAAAAAGTTGTACTACAGATAAATAAAACTTACGAACATACAAAAATGATAAATGACATAAATAATATGTTACGTACTCCTGATTATCATTTATTTTGATGAAAAACATGGTTAAAACTAAACGTTTCTACGCTAAGACATTGACTATTATCAGATATTGTGCAAACACATTTAACACAAAAAAATATGTATTAGTTGGTCTACACCACAAAACTATTTTAAAATTAATGAAAAATGTTTGTATAGCTAAGTCAATATTTATAACATTTAAGTTATAAAATTAAAACTGAATAAAATAAAACTATGAAGCCAAAAATATTATGTTAAAAAACGTAAGATTGTGCACGAAAATACAACAATCATATTTTCTTTTTACCCAAAAAAATAAATACATTATTAGATTATTAATTTTTTAATCATAGTCGAGGGAAAATTTATTTTAAAAATTTCACTAGTACATGAAAGTGTTAATACAAATATACATTACATTATATATTTATACTGATGAAATTAATTCAAAAATATGTGAAGAAGGAAACAACTTGCGTAATAGAAAAAGGGTTATAGGTTATATGCGCGTACCAAGGGGTCAGAATAATTTATTTTAATTGCTGAGAGAACGTTTAAAAATGTTTGGCGATTTAGTGAGGAAAATTCAAGCCCATATTTACTAAGAATCCTAAGCGATCCTATCCCCATATTTTAGAGATTTTCTTGTGACTCCCTGTGAGATGCGTATACGTAATTGTTGCCATTTATATTTTTTTTAGAAATTTAATTATTAATAAGAATAAAAAAAAAAATGTTTGGAAGCGGCTCACAGATACTCCAGAATAACTTGAAATTATATTACTCTGCAGAAAAACAGCAGATAAAACCACCCGAAATTAGCCACTATATTAATTTACGATACTCAATATTGTCGGTTAGCATTGTGTCGATATACAGGTTTTTACCGTGTGATTTTTTTCGTGCTTAAAAATGTTTAGTTTCCTATAAATAAATCCATTCAGTATTGTGAGATATATTAAAAATGGTTCTAGTTTATACTTGGTAAAAAAAGTTTAAACTTTATATACTTTGTTTTTGAATACAAAATAGCTTCTAATAATATATTATTTATTATTACAAAAACATTGAAATAAACATGTATGTATGGTTATGTATTTGAAAAAGTTTTAACTTAGTATTTAACTTGGTGACAATATGTACGGATGAGGGCTTTCAAATAAGTTTTGCTCCTGCCCCATTTCTATTAAACAGACTCTGAAAAATTGTGAAAAATAAAATTTTCTGTATTCACGTAGGTATACTAATAAAAATAACATTAAAAATATAGTAAAGATTAAAAAAAAAAATAGTTAATAAATAACAAATATAATTGAATATCATTGAAACTAACAGAAATCGTCAAAATATTTGTTTTATGACATATAATGTTAACCAGTTATTAATATAACTATAGGTTTATATGCTATACATATGTGCAATGTAATAGCGTAGTTTATATTATGTAGGTAATACAATTATTAAACATATATATCAATATATTATATTGAATTATGTTGAGAGCAGAATACTAATATAAATGGATAATAAAAACTTGATATAATTTCATTAATAACAACTTTAAGCGTATTAGTGTAAATATACATAAGTCTAATTTATTCGATGTAATTTATCATTGCATATTTTATCACAAGCAAATGTATAATAATGTAGCGTAGATTAACGTCTTATTGTAGAAATATTTAATAATACCGTTAATAATTTGAATTGCGCGGTACAAAGGGTTGCGCTATCATAATTAGTAGAGTGGAAATACTGATTAAAATATTAAAACCCGAAGGTTGGTTTTACTGTATTTAATTCTAGTAAAAACAACTTTTGAGAAACCTTGCATTAAATATCTAACCTTTTTTACGAATAGTATTTTTTTATCAACATTTATGTGGGTATAGAAGAAAAGTACAAAATTTAAAATGTTTAAAAACAGCTCAAGAATATTTAAAATACCATGTATTTAAGGTTTAAGGGAAATATTTAGTAAAAATTTCAACTATCAACGATTAATCATACTCAAATTACAAAAAAAAAAAAAAAACAAAAACTCGTGTTGAGTATCTTTTAATTATTAAAACATTCAGTTTTATCGTAAATTTATTTTAATTTTTCCCAATCATTTGAGTACCGGAATTTTTTTCCCTATTTTGGTTTTCTGATTATGTCGGTGCCTAGTATAAACTAAATTCAATTTACAACCAGAAATCACCAAAGTCGAAGATTGAAACATTATTCTAGCTCTAAATTAAGGGTGATGATAAACACAAAACAATAAAACTAAAAAACACATACTATTGCAAAACAAATACATTCACTCAGAGTGTAAAAAGTATTGAAATACTAATTCTCAATACTTTACATAGTTGGTAATTATTAATAGTCAAAATACGTATTCTGGAATTTATTTAGTATTATTTTCAGCGATTTTTGCGTCAGAAACTGGTCCATCGCCGACGTTACACAGTTAGTCACCATCATACAAGACAATCTTAATTAACGCACCTCGCGGCTTTCTTTTAACGCGATGAAAGTTTCGTACTACCATGGTCCTATAGTAATGGACTGAAGAACTCGAAACGGCTTCGCGCGCGCGTATTATTATATTATTCACGGTCAGCTACATATCAATTACAAGCTATGGAGAGAGAGAGAGAAAGAAAGATATACAAAAAAGTGTTCAGTGGGTTTATGGGATTACGGCTATTATGATATTTTTCACAGAGTGTAAGTGGGAAAGTAAGTTCCGGGTGCTACGCAGCAGAACGTTGGCGAGAGAAGAAGACGTCCGCCGAGACAGCTCGACGAACCAGCAGTGGACTCTAGGACGCCGCTGCATTGACAATTCGCGATTAGTGCGCGCAAAGTGCAGTTCGTGTACCGAAATATTATTACAATCGTCAATCTATGAATCGGTTGGTTATACATTGCCAGCTACAGTTATTACATTGACAGTGTTGTTTTTTATGGTTTTGTAATTTGTGCACTGAAATTGGTGAAGTCTAAACGGTTTTTTTGCTCGTAAAATTAGTATATATCGAGGATAAAAACAAACAACATAATGATGGCTAAACGAATTGCTCAAACAGTAAGTTATTTGATTACCAATTAAAATGAATAAATAAGTAACCAACTATTTATCGATATAAACCACATGTGGTTTAAATTTGTAAAATAATAGATTTTGACTAGTAAAAAGACCGGATCAGTTAAAAAATATATACGAGAATTAATACTAATCTACATTCCAAATGATAATTGAATATTTATAATCATCAATAAAGCTATAGCAATATTAATAACGATATAATAGTTAAACAATAGAAACATTTACCATGAAAATGTATTTAAAGTATCACTCAATACAGATCTAAATCATTACTACTTAGTTACTTAAACTCTAAAAATAATGTATCATTTCAAAATCACTACAGATTAGTCAATAATATATACTTCTCTTTATTTGTATTAAATTAAATAGTAATTTCTAATAAAATAAATTCGAATACATTAATATATTTGTTATGTTGTAGAAACAAAAATCAAAAAGTTAAATGACTTAAAATATTTAAAAAATATATTAAAGTATACTTTTTTAGAAATGATCTTATTGGAGAGTTTAAAATAAATTTAATATTACCCTTATTTTTTCACCGTTCTTCTTAAAAAAAAAATTCTGAAAAATGTAATACTTTTTGATATGATATTTTACTGTTCAAAAAAATCCAATTAAATATGATTATTGTTATTGCGTTAACATCAACAAGTAATTTATATATCTACATAATGAAAATGTAGCTGACAATTAGACTGACAGTATTATTCAATGTTAATAAAAAAAATACTATTTGAAATTTTATTTACAAGAATAAATAAAAATTAACCAAAAGTTGCAAAAATCTACTGATGAATAATCGTGTTTAATTAAACTAATTTTTGATATTTTGTTCTAAATAACAAAAAAAAATTGACCTGTTTAAATAAAATTGTTAAAAATTTTATACAAATAAAATAGTTTGAAAATGTAATTAACCATTAACCAACTCAGACCTGAAAATGTAATAGGTTCACGATCAACCTATTAGCTATAAGAATGTTCATCTATTACTATAATTCAAAGTTTCAACATTTTTTTAGGTTTGAAGTTTAAATTTCTATACATCAACATATAATAATAAAGAGAAAAAAAGTGCTGGGGAAGTAAGACAAAGTTTTAAGTAAAATAAATAGAATCAATTATTGGTTAATGCTTTTGTAGATTCCATAAAAATTAAAGAATAAATTCATAAAATTTCCATTGACGCCCACTACCACTCCTGGAAATAAAGATTATGCATTTATTTATTCATATTAATCTGTTAAAAATTATTAAAAATTTCGATAATCAATACTTGAAACCAACGGTGCAATTTAAGAGGATTTTAAAGGTTAGATCGCCAAATTTAAAATACTCCATTTCACTCCCTATTATTTTATAATAACCTGTGTCAATAACATTTGTTTAGTACCTCAAATTGTAATTACAATTGAAATTATCACATATTCAAAATAATATTTGAGCCACTTCAAATGATTATTTTTAATGGATTTTTTTATGTATGATTTATTGTTTTATGAAAATCTTTTATAATACATACATTTAATCCGTTTATACAATAATGTAATAAATATAAATACTTTTAAAAGAATAAAAGTTCAACATGATAAATTTGAACATTTTAGGACTGAAGTAATGTAATATTTTTATATTTAACTTTAGATTATACCAATTAATAGTATCCAAGTTTATATAAAATAAAATAACAAATCATATGCAATGGACAATTTTTTTATCGTAATTATTACACTATTTATTTAAAAAAATTTAAATTTCTTTCTTAAGCAAACAATTTTTATACATAAACCATTTTATCGCTGTAATTTATAGTTAAAAATGAAACAATACATAAATAAAACACAAAATAACTATATTAAGAAGTAACCCATTAAAATAGAAATTAGATTTTAAAAAACTATATAAATAAAAGCACATAAATCACACGAAGGTAAAACATTCATTTTCACTTTTCTTAGACGACAAAAGAGAAGACCCTTCCCCCTTCCCAATTTTATGTGTGCATTTAATATTTTATATACTTTCACGATTTTCCACGAAGATTTTATTAATGATTCATTTAGTGATTCACTAATACATTATTAATATAAACCCATACATTTTAAAATCATCTAACATCATGTACTGAGATTCAAACTAATTATTATTGCATAAGATATTCTTTAAACTATTTTATTTTTCTGAAATAACAATAGTTATATAAACCATATAACAATATAATACATATCTAGTAATAGGTACCTATTTTAATAGTATCATTTAAGAAAATTAATTTACAAAAATAGTATTAGTGATGAAAATACTATTGTTTAAATTTTAGATTTTTAGGTAATAATCAATAAGTTACAAATTAAAATATTATATCCATTACATAATCAATTTAATTTGTTGTTTTTGTTTTATCTAGGATTAAGAATTTAGAACATAATATTTGATATTTTAAAATCAATGTTATTGTGTTTATAGTATGAGTAGTATAAAATTACTTGCTAAAATATTAATGCCTTAAAATAAAAGTTTAACTTTTTTTTTAATTACTATCTACCCATTCAATAATCAAAAATAGATCCATGGTATAATAAATTGTTTCTATAATTAATTACATATTGTACTATTTACTTGTACCAATACTTATTAAATATAATATATAAATCATTTTAAATGTCTGTAAACGAAGTGTAATATATAACTATAACCGTGTATATCATATACTTAGAGTATATATTATACTATAGACATACTCATAGCAGATATTACGGTATTAAGTAAATGATAATCAATAACGGTACAATACTTCTACTAACAATCTTCAAGATAATATAATAATATTATAAATATATATATAATATGGGGATTCGTCTCCTACACTACACTTGCCAAACCCAAGGATGTTTTATCAAAAATATTTTGTATACTTCAATACTTATAAAATCGTACTGTCATTTTTTAATTAATTGTTATTGTTATTTTATTCTTTTTAGCGATAAAATTTAAATATATTTTTATATATTTACATAATTAAAACATTAAAAGTATTGTTTGAATAAATATCAAAAATAAATGTAAGTTTTAACAACATATCGTTCTCTTCAACAAAATATAACTTAAGAATTTACTCAAAAAAAAACTATATTTTTAAAAATATGATCCCTGCAAGAGTTGTGGATAAATAATTGTTAAGTAATCTGCATTGATTATATTAAATGATTTAAACAAATTGTTATGAAAAAAATTCAAGGAACCTTACAAGCTTGACACTATTTTTTCAATTTGTTCACCATATCACAATAATTTAACAATATATTTAGTTGAACTATAATGGCGGTCGAGTAACTTTATATAATAAATTAATAAGTACACAAAAATATCGTAATAATCAAAGTCAGTAAACTAAATGAACCTTTTTACAATGAATTTTAAAAATAACTTTTGTATATTTAATAAAAAATAAAAATAAATGTAAAGGACCGAAATGGAAGTGAAATTAAAATAAGTATAGAAGCCGTATTTATTTTGAAAATTATATTATTTATTTAAATAAGTGGTCATTTCAATAGTCTCTATAACGTAGAACTGTTAAAAAAAATATACATTGTCTACATAAATATCTTATCAATTTCTCAATCTACAGATTTCCCATAAGTTATGGATATAAGGAATTTTCATGAAAAATATTGGAAATAAAATAACAACTAAAATGTACCACATATTGTTTATCTTTAATCTATTTAAAATGTGCAATATGAATTTTTCAAAGCGATCTGTTTACATGAAAAAGTGATTTTATATTTATAATTATATCGCTTATAATCTGAAACGAATTAATTTTATTGAGTTGTTTTCGTATAGTAGAAAATATAACAATTGCCACAATTTTTAATATTTTTTTATTTTTATTAACACAATTATAACTATTAGTAAAATATTTATAATAATATTCAAAAAATATACTTTATTTATTTAAGTTTAAGTTTTAATATATTGACATTAAATTTTTTATTTCAATTAAAAATTTTGTTAAAACTTAGTTTTTTAAATTGTATATACTTACTTATTATATTAATTTAAACGATTTTCCATTGTAATTATTTTCTATTATTAATTAACAACAGGTATAAAAACCTAACCTGGTATTTATATCGATCTAATATAGGTACCTAGTAGGTAAAATTAGTAGGTACCTTGTTGGCTTACTAACTAATAAACTCACTAAGTAACCGTAGTTATTAAATACTATAGGAAGATACAAAAATATGATATAGTGGACATGTGAACAATCTTAAAGCCAGATAAAATATTTGTAACGTAATTAGTACGTCCAATGATTTAAATTGTATCTTATACTTATTATATTTTAACTTTCTTATACACATTGCCTACACGATCAGTGATTACTGCATTAAAAAGTTATAACTCCGAAATGTTTTATTCAGCCGAGTATAATAGAATAGGTAGTCGTCCATCAACGCATTTTAATACTGTTCTATAAAAATGAATAACAATGATTTCCAGTGAAAGTATAATTCTATTTTTCACATATGTCAATTAATATCGTTTGTATAGTATTTGAAATGTAATTTATTTGTCTTTTCAAAGATGATTTGTCTTACTTAACTCGGTACTTACACGTATTGAAATTTGAAATAGCATATTTAGTTTATGTTATTAGGTATAATAAAGCGTAAACAAAAGTATCAACAAGTTAAATAAATATAATTATAAATGGTCAATTCGATGATAATCAGAAGAATTATAGTGTCGTTTAAATATAAGAAATCGTCAAACCATTTCATTTTACTAACGCATTTTTAAGATCGTTTTGGGATGTACAGTTTTATACACATAATATTATGTATGACATCATTATATATATATTATGTATCACATTATCACGTTATCACCAAGTCATGAAAATCAATCAACATAATTGTATCACTGATATGCATATCGGTTCCAAGTAAATTAATTGTCGACGTATTGTCGGTTTAAAACATACAGTTATTTTGTATTCTATTTATTAGTTAGTTGAGAAAACGTGATACTGAAAATTGTAATAAGTGAATAAATTAAATAGGCTGCCATACAAATAATAATAATAATAATAACTAAGTAGTTGACATTTTACTCAACAATGCCGACGTAACTTCTCTGTAATTTTTTTTTATTATTATTTACAGGACATAATTTTTAATAGTTTCTAAATTTAAAATTATTTAAATTCCATCTTATCAATGGGGTTACTATTTTTAATTGCATTAGAAAGAAAAAACAAGGGGTCATAAACATAGGTCGAAGAATCGGTGCCAGTAGATGAAGGTCAACACATCAACTAGAACCAGTGGTCAGAAATGTTGTCCTGAACATCCGGTATATCTACCTATATTTGTGTGTTGTAATATTCATAACGATGCCCCGATCTCATTATTCTACTTTCATATGGGCACGAGGTTAACAAATTATAAAATAAGATATATATATATATATATATACACATATACATACATTATTTTATATACATTACAATGGGTTTCCGCTTTGCATGTGATCACCACTATATAAGACGTTATAATCGAAACGTACGTTTTATATTGGAATCTCATTCGTAAAACCTGGTAGGTCTATCGTATAACATGTGTACAGGAAACTCTCGTTGTATAGAACAAACCCATAAGGAAATCAAAACACTTCTCAATTTACAAACGTGATCTCGTTGCGGAATATACGAACTATACAAAAAATGGTATATTCTATTAAAATGTCTATTAAGCGACGCCGATTAAGAAAAATAACACAGACATCTGAAGTCCTACAAGGGTGGAAAAAGTGAGATGTTATGCAAGTTCCAATAGTACACAAGTATAAAAAGATATACTAGAATGCAAAAATACGATTTGTCACACACCTTACACATATACAATATATGAATTTAAACTGTCATCTGAGCGGCGTGACTTTTCGCTATAATTTTCGATTTGCTCGAATTTTCCGAAATACTTGAAAAGTTGGCACATGTTAAATAACAATACTAAATATATATATTCTATATTATAATATAAGTGTAGGTGATGTGTGTAGTGTATCTAGTCTATGGGCACAATTGTTTCTCTTACAAAAATATCAACAAAATGCTACATATTTATTTATTTTTCTTGAACATAATATATATTATATTATATGCGCTTCATTTAAAACTATTAATCTCAATAAACACAAATAAAAGGATATAGATAACAAGTGTTGAATCCTAATTTTACTTTGGTACAAGATTGTGGAATATTATTATTTTTATAATATATACAAAATATGTTCGATTATTCGAAAGCAACGATAAACCGTCGCACTAAAAAAAAAAAAATATTGTGAGCGAAGCTCAGTTTTTCTAATAATGTTTATAATAATTTAAAATAAAGACATTTTTTTATTATTATTATTATTATTATTATTACAATACGGCCGAGACTCAAAAACAATGTAATAATTAATACTTTTAATTATATCTTAAATAGAAAAAAATATTATAATAAAAGACCCTATTAATAAATAGTTTATTGATGATTAAAGATTGAGGAGTTCATTAGTAATTAGCAAAACGCCTAAGATAATAAAGAGTCGAGTTTATATAGGTACCTAATAAGATGAGGGAAACGGAATAATGACGAGAGGAATGATACTTTAATGGACTAACCTTGACGGAGGGGTATTATAATATAATATAAAAATTGCATTTTTTAGTTGAACTGTTGTTGTACCTATATTTATGTCAAGAAGTCAAATAGTGCACTTACGTCGTTGTTCCACCGGATAAGCGCTATTATGGTGCTCATATAAATGAAACAGTATTTTAAAAAACATATAAATACATTAACAGTTATATACGAGAGTAACCTGATATTAAAACTAAGAACTATAAATCCAAATAAAACTAAACTTAAACAAACAGTTATATCAAATCGAAATAATTCACCATCAATAATTCTTAAATGTTAGTAAAAAAAAATATCATTAGAAAGGATTTTCGAGTAGATTATGTATATGAGACAATAATCTACTATCTCAGATTTCTAAACGATAATTGCAGTTTTCGCATAATTGGTATCAAGTTATTCTTACCGTGCAAAGAAAAGACTTACCTTTTCAAAAAACCAGCACAATATAAAATTTAAAATATCGATAAGAATCTTGTATAGACAAGTGTTTTTAAAAAAACCATAGGAGCATTTTACTACCAGAAATAAATAATAGTATACACGGGAAAATTAAAACAAAAAATATTACTTTAAACCCAATATATTCTTATTATATCTATGCTTAGTCTAAATAAATGGTTTTAAAATTCAATTTCAATCTACCTTATTTTACATTTTATTACAAAATAGTAGGTTCATTTAACATTGTTAAATCAGTTTATTAACTAACTATATGAAGTAATAAGTATTAAGACTTTATATTTTATTTTCCATATTTATTTTAGATGGTGCCTACTATCATACAACTTACATTATAAAATACCCTATTATAAATAAAAATTATTATTTCGATAATTGCCCACGTCATTAAAAAAATATATTTATTATGTTAAGCACATAAGTTATAAGTACGTATAATAGTTTTATATTAGTAAAATATAAAATATATTCAACTTATGCACACTTAAAATAAATACTACCGAATTCCGACAATGCTGATAAATACGTCCCTATGTCACTTACAACATATTTAGTCCGTGTAAGAATTATTTAGAACACTTCGCTATTTTTGTAATTTCTTATACATTCTACAATCAGTTCCCATAAAAAATGGTTAAATGGTTTAGCAGTGGACAATATTATATGTTATATAAAATAAGCATATTTTAAATTTTATTTCACTACCATAAAATTAAAATTTTTAAAAAATGACCATTGAAATCTCTATAGATTGATATTAGCTAAACGTGTATACAATACACCTATAATACGTTTATTGCCTTATTATTGCATACAAAATGAATATGATTAAGTGGGTTCCGTTACCGAGTAGTTAGACTACTTAAGGGATTTAGGGATGACTACAAAAATATTATATTATTAAAAGATTGAGTATACCAGTATAGGTACATTACATATCAATCATTACCTAGGTTTTCAAAATAAATAGCTTAACAGAAATACAAAAAATACTGATACACAATATACTAAAAAGTGTAATGCATAATAATAGATAGGCCACGGAGACTAGTATTATTAAATATGAAAGCAATGATAAATCATCAATGCTAAAATGTGTTTGAGCGCAACTATCAGTTTATTTATTTAAAGAGCTCAACACTTATAAAAATAATGTGAGTATTTGAAAATGTATTGAATATATAATAAAGAGATGAATATTACAAATTATATATAAATATTAATTTTTTCAGTAATCAAGGTTTTTTACTACACTAAACTAAAAATAATATTATAAAAGTTGAAAACTAAAACGTATTATAGTCTCTAAAATCGTAAAAGTTATTTTAAAATTTAATGAGTAAAAAATGAAATGTTCCTAATTAAAACAATACATTTTATTATAAAATAGATTATTAACTTAACTAAATTTCATTTTATTATTGTTTCTTGTATCATCTTAGCCTTATTATTTGGATTTTTGTGTCAGAAATTACTTATTGTAACAAACACCACACTTTTTTGACATTTTAAATAGTATTTTCAATTACAGCCTTTTTACCAGCACTAGGTAATAGGTACCTAGTTTAAATTAAAGAAATATTTGTTTTTGTTACAGATATTACTATTGACTACTTTAATAAGTTCCTACAACATAGTAGAAGCTGAAGACAAGTCACTTGTTAGAATACGAAGAGAACCACCTTCGAAGTATGGACCACCAAAACCATCAAGACCCAGACCAATTTATGGACCACCAAAATCTAGTGGTTGGCCTAAACCAGTTTATGGTCCACCACCCAAACCTAAATATGGACCTCCACCAAAGCCAAAATACGGTCCACCCAAACCAAATTATGGACCTCCGAAACCAGTATACGGACCACCACCAAAAACAAATTATGGACCCCCAAAACCAGTATATGGCCCTCCATCAAAACCAATGCAATCTTACGGACCGCCAAAACCAGTTTATGGACCACCATCTGGAGGAGGATTTAAACCTTCCTCATCATATGGAGCACCACCATCATCATCATATGGAGCACCTCCATCATCGTCATATGGGGCACCACCATCGTCTTCATATGGAGCACCTCCATCGTCCTCATATGGGGCACCACCATCGTCTTCATATGGAGCACCTCCATCGTCCTCATATGGGGCACCACCATCGTCTTCATATGGAGCACCGCCATCGTCTTCATATGGAGTACCTCCATCGTCGTCATATGGAGCTCCACCGTCTTCTTCTTACGGAGCACCTTCGCAAAGTCAATCATCTTCATACGGATCATCTTCTTTGAAATCTTTCCCTTCTTTAACATATGATGCTCCATTACTACCTTCTTCTTATGGTGCACCACCTCCCCCATCATCATACGGCACACCATCACAGCCATCGCCATCGTACGGGGCGCCGTCACTGCCGTCATCATTCTATGGAGCACCGTCTCCTCCCTCATCAGCATATGGTGCACCACCTCAACCATCCTCATCATACGGCGCACCGTCACAACCGTCGTCATCTTACGGCGCACCTTCACGACCGTCGTCATCATACGGAGCACCCTCACAGCCATCATCTTCATATGGCGCACCGTCACGACCATCATCGTCATACGGTGCACCCTCGCAACCGCCGTCTTCATATGGCGCACCGTCACAACCATCGTCATCCTACGGTACACCCTCGCAACCATCGTCTTCATATGGCGCACCATCACAACCATCGTCGTCCTACGGTGCACCATCACAACCATCGTCATCATACGGTGCACCATCGCAACCGTCGTCATCATACGGTGCCCCTTCACAACCTTCATCATCATACGGAGCACCATCGCAACCGTCGTCATCATACGGTGCCCCTTCACAACCTTCATCATACGGAGCACCATCGCAACCGTCGTCATCATACGGTGCCCCTTCACAACCTTCATCATCATACGGAGCACCATCACAACCGTCGTCATCATACGGTGCCCCTTCACAACCTTCATCATCATATGGAGCACCCTCGCAACCGTCGTCGTCCTATGGCGCACCATCACAACCATCATCATCTTATGGCGCACCTTCGCAACCATCATCACCATCATCTTCTTATGGAGCACCATCACCACCTGCAACATCTTATGGAATACCCACAAACAGCTATAGCGCACTATCTTCTAGTCATTCAATTTCAATAACTCCTTCTGTTTCACTTCCTGTTCCATCAACTGCATATGGAACACCTTCTAACGGACCTTCATCTTCATATAATGCGCCATCGAATACACCATCATCATCTTATGGAACCCCGACTTCTGGATCATTTAGTTCGTTCGGTTCTTCTTCTCATAGTAACAACTTCGATTCATTTAATATAGGAAATTTATTTAATTCCCGCACTCAATTTAGTGCACCAATACCTTCAATTACCTATGGTTCACCTAAAGGCAATGGAGACATTCAAGGCTCTTACAGCAGTATATCAAACTCTGTTTCATATCCAGAATTGAATTCTCAATTAACAATGGTTAACTCATATGGAGAACCAACTAATAAAAGAGATTCGAGCCAATCAGCAGAAGACTCGTTTCACATGGTCAGCTCACAATACAACACTCAGAGTCCAGATACACAAACAACGCCATCAAACATACTACAAAGGCGCCACAAAGAATCTTTAGAAAGTACTGATACCGTGTTGTCTTCAAATTCAGATGAAAAACTGAAGGGGAAAAAATTAATTGTAAATGACAAACTAAATGCATACCTAAAATACATAGCTAAAAGTACACAAAAGCCAGATATAGGTTTTCAGGCACCTAAAAAAACTTTTAGTTTTAACTACGAAGAATCACCATCTCAAGTAAACGATAGCCTTGCTTCACTAAGTGATAATTCTCCAATTAATCATAGAAGTAATGAATATAATTCTGAACAAAATTCAAGTGCTCATAATTATTCTGATAATCAGTGGAAAATCACTGAAAGTCTATGATCATAAAATTACAAAATTCTATATTTTATGTTATACTTTTATGTTAACCTGTTTAACTATTGTAAAATATCCAATATTATTTTGCCAACTCTCAAGTTTTACTACTTGTAAAAATACTGTGGTATGAATATTATCAAATCACCTATTTTTTGCCAATATTTAATGGTGAGTCACTTAAAATAAATAAGATTTAGATGTATGAATTATACCATATTTAAATATATATATTTTACCTATGTACTTTTTTTTTGTTATGTTAAACTAAAGGTGAAATGCATTTACAAATTCATGTATTAAAATGTAATCACCTTAATTATTAAAGAGCACCAGTGTATAAATGAGAGATAGTGATAAAAACACACTTTTTATATTTAATTCTAAAAATGTGTGTTTTTTTTACTTTGTACTTAGCATATAAGTGTATAGTTTAATTTCAATATATTATATTAATAAATAAAATATGAGGAACAATATCTATTATATTATATTATATTACCAAATATTAACCATTTTTAAAACAAAATAAGTCCTTCATAATATAATAATTTTGGTACTAAAAATACTTCAAAAAAATGCATCATAATTCATAACTACCACAAAATTTAAAATGAATAAATAATAAACTGTAATATACATAAATATATACTATATACGAGTATACTAAAACTAGTTCCTCGACATGATATCATATTAAATAACTTAACTTATTAATTATATTATTACGAGTGATTTAACTAGTGTTTTATGGGCCAAATAATTTCAATTAAATTTAATAGAAAAAACATATAATCTTACCTTAGTTTCGATAAAAACTGTCCATTCTTCAGTAGAACAGTATGGTAAAAATCTGTCATAAAAATTCCCACTGTACAAGACTTCTGTTAAATTTGGGAGTTCAGAGTTAGAAATATTTAGTGGCTCAGACAATTTAGTAATAAGAGTTTTTACTAATGGTAAAATAAAAGAATAACGTTCCATATTATCATCTATAAGATATTAAAATTGTTTTGTAACTTGATTAACTATTTTTTAATAGAAGCTTTAAATTTGATTTACCTTTAAGTGCTTTTTGTAAAATACTATTTGCTGAACGTAATAAGTAGCATTCAACTTCTATAACACTTTTATTACTTGTTTGTAATATAGTGTGCAACTTAACTGTTGCCATAGCACAAATTTCCATATTAGGACTTGATGAGCAGCTCAACAATAGCCCTTAAAAATAAAATTGCAATCAAAAAATAAATTCAATATATAAAAGTAGTTAATACTATATTTTGCTATTATGTCAGATTTATGTAAAAAAATAAATAAATGTAAATACTTCCAATTCAAATTATTAAATAACTTTGTATGTTGTAACAAATCTTACCATATGTCTTCATGGCGATATCTTTGTTGTACTGTTCTTGATTATCTCCAAATATAGCTAGTTGTTCAATTAATTTTATACAACCATCGAGTAATTTTACTGAACACTTTTTATCAAAATTTGGACTTGGATCCAATACAACTAAATCATATACCAAACCTATCAACTGACCAATGTTTTCCATCTTGGCATGATCACAGTCAACAGTAGATCCAGAATCATGGAGGTCACTTAATACAGCTTCAACAGCTTTTTCTAAAATATGTAGCTTCAGTTCTAAATGTGAACAATATAGCATATTGTTTAAACTTAGCATATTTATGCATGCCATAACTTGACCACGTTCCTAAAAAAATTAAAACCATTGCAATAGTATTTTCATATTATTCATACATTAACTACATTTACCTTCCAACAATTTTTGCTATGAATATTGACTCCTCGCCACATGACAACAAAAAGAATATTTTCAACCAATGAACATAAATCATTTTCTTTATTCTCTGTTTTACTACTAGTTAATTCTTGCCAGGGACTATTAAACAAAATATGATATACATTTAATAATGTTATGTTTATAGCTTTACATTTTTTTTTTAAATCTAACCTATTTTAACCTGACCAAACTTTTAAGATCAATTATTTTCCAATTTATAAGTATAATATTACTATGGTATTTTAGTTCATTTTATATGATATCAGTACATAATCATATAAATGGGTTTAAAATTGCTATCAATAATTAAGAAGACAACATTTTAAGAAAGAAATTAGTTATACTACATCACATGATTTTATGAAAAAGTAACATAATCTAAGATGTTAGACAAAAACTATAATAAGAAATTAATACATTGTTTCAAGTAAGTTAAACCAAAAATTAACAAAACATAATAGGTTATTTAATATATGTATTTAATTTACAATACTCAAATATTTTATTTAGCTTCAGTAAATGTGATTATTTATTCTTTGTACCAACCGAACAAAATTTAGATGAGTGTGTGGAATAATTTGATTTGCTGGGTTAAACAATAATGACCTAAATTTGTTAGATATAACTAAATTTAAAATTAGGAGTTTAAAATATTTACTTAATAGTATCAAAATCGTTTTGATCACTGCTTCCAACATCTTCACAAGCTGTTGATGCATTATCAGACATGATAATTCCAGAACTTATTGAACGATTATCCGGCGCAATAGAAGATTTTATTGATGATATATCTTCAAGACTGCTAGACATAGATCTAAAAAATGATCCACATATTAAATATATACATAAATACATGCTTACACAAAATAAGAAATTTTAAAATATATTTTTATAGAAAAAAATATAAGTACCTATCTACATATATTTAAAAAGGTTTTAATTTTAAATGTATTAAATTAAAATTAATAAATTTTCATTAAATTTATAAACTATAATATATTCCAATAAAAAAAAATAATATAAATAATAATTTTGTTGTATTCAAAAATATAGTTGATTTATGCCTCTAATTTGTCTTTTTACATTTTTACAGTCATTTTTACTAATAAATATTAGATAGGTAACAAAATAATATTTTTTTCAAGACATACCTATTACTCATACTGTAGGAATCTATATCAAGACCTAACTCTACTAATAACTGTTTTGTCATTAATTGAGCTTTATCTTCATCAATAGTATTTCTATCAGATTGAGGTGAATACATTGCATACTTTTTTATTCGTTCTTTTGCACTTTCTCCGATTTCCTAAATAGTTGAAATAAACTATAATTATTAAACAATCTAAAATAAAATTTCAATTAGTTTACTTGTATTTCAGTGGTTTTTTGTTTAAACATTGAATATGCTGATGTAACAGCAAATGATAAATTACTAGTAGCTGAGTGAATATTACCACTAACACTGTTCATGGCATGTGCTAGATTATCAGATGCAATCTGAATATTATCACTAACAACCAAACCAACTGTATTCACTGCAGAACTTAGATTTTCCGAAGCATACTGAAGATTGTCAACAACTACTGCTGATACAGATCCAGCTACTCCTAAATAAATATTAATAATTATAACAAATTTTAATACTAAGTATACTATACTAAGTAGACAATATTAAGTGAAATAAAAATTAATTGCATTCATTAATAATTATCTGTACATTTTGTCCTACTGAAGCCTCTTCAATAAAAAATAAGTAATAACTACCTTTTATTTCATTTTCAATGAAATTAGCAGCATCTGTAAAATTTTTTACTACTGATATGGAATTCTCACGAATTGCATTATCAGAAAATTCTTCTTTAAATTCAAACATAGAATTCCATTTTTTCAATGATAATTGATTAGCTTTTAAAATATTTGGATATGAACTCCATCTTGTTAATTTCTTGTAAACTTTTTCAGCATTGTTGTCTTCAAAGCTCATTAGATCTTTGTTGTGTGATGTTTTTCCTTCAGCTAATCTGTGTACTAAAAGTCGTGTTACACAATCTTGCCAACCGGATTGTTTAGCAAATGCTTTAGCTGCATTTGGATTCATGTAAATCAATGCTAATAACTTTCGAGCAACTTCTAGTTTTATTTCGATATCTTCATAGGCTAAACGATGAAGAATTGATAGAATTGCTGAATAAGTACACATTGACTCTAAAAATTTAAAAAATTATAGAACAATTAAATCATGTTATAGTATTATGTGTCAGTATATCAGATATATAAATATACCTGTTAATAAAACCTGATCAAACATCATTAAAGTAACTTCCATTGATAAATTCTGAAAATCTGGTAGCAATGAAATGAGACCAGGATACAACCCATAACCAGAATTATGTAATCGTAAATTAAACTTTTGCCTTTCATAAACATACTTTGTTCTAAGTATTACTGACAAAAGCTAAAAATAAAAATATTTAAAATTTATTGTTTAAACACCAATTTATTATTTAAATGAAACAAAATGAAAAAAACCTTTAAAATTTTTTGTTTTGCCAACATACTAATAGATTTTTCAATTAAAATGCAATATAAAATGTCAGCAGTTTGAGGTTCATACATCAATAAGAATAATTGATCTTTACACGATTCAGTTTCTAATTGTTTTATCAATATATCTAATAGTTCGATTATCTAAAACAAAGATAATATCAAATTAAAAATTTTATGATTCCTACTATTTCTTTTTATTCAAATAAAAATTTATTTTAAACTAAAAAAAAAATAAAATATTTGTAAGTGTTACAAAGGTAACTTTTTCAATAAAAATAAAAATGTATAGTTACCATTGTTTCTGCTCTACATGTTATGAGATATCGTATAATTATATCTACATCTGAAATATTAACTTCTTTTAAAATATAAAATCGAACAATATCCAGTAAAGATGCCCTAAGCATTGTAATATGATTAACTGATAATACATCACATGTGGTATAATAAGTTCTTATAGTATCTAAAATAAATTGAATGCCAAATCGTTTTCGAAATGATTTACGATCATTTTTTATCAGCATATATATTATTTTGACGGCGCCTAAAAAATGTATGTTTTTAATATTAGAAAAAAAAAATAATTTATAAATGCACAAAAAAATATTACCAATTTGTACATTAAAAGAGCATCGACACCAAATAGAAAAATTAAAAAGGATGTGCTGATAAAACGCTCTTAATAGTTGAATGTTAGAAATTTCCTGTAAAGATTCCATAAATAATTGCATTGCTTCCAACATTTGCAAATCAATTTTATCTGAAGGTACCTGTAACATATTAAAAATATATATAAACATATTTTAATATTTAAAATAAATATTATTTACTTTTGTAAGTAATTCTCCTAATATTGGTATGCCATTTTTCCTTATAAGTTGTTCTTGCCCAACAACATTTCCTTTCATGAGATTTTTAATTAAAATAAGTAACAAACCTATTGGATGTAACTCAAGTCTTTCATCTAAAAATTAAATATCATATTATATAAATGATACCTAAATAAATAATTTTTATATTTTATACTCTAAAAGATTATTAAAAAAACCAATTAATTTAGTTTAATTACATACCCAAAGAGTATGAACGAAGAGATGAAACATCATCTAAATCTAAAGACATTTCTGTATTTGTGTGATCTAATGATAATAAACCTAAGTGTTCATTTTCATTTAAAACTTGGCTTTCTAAAATTGGAAACAAAACATATAGACCTCCAATCATATTAATTACATCCTAAATAACACAAAATTATTAGTTATTACAATTAAAAAATAATAATATATTTTAAGTACCTGTATGGGTGAACACTTGTTTACAGCTGCTGTAAGACGAGCATTTGTTTTGTTCTTTTGACTTAAATCTAGAGCAGTATCGCGGCCAGAAGCAGCTGTAGGACTAAAATAAAATATTGATCTATTAAACAGTCCCAATATATCACACGTGGAATCGTCCATTGTACTAAGTGATGAATAATTTGGGCCTAAAACAATTGTCAATAAATTTATAAAAACATATGCATTTTTTATGGTTCTTATTTACCTAAATCATATATAGACTTTATCTGCTGGGCTGAAAAATATTCAGGAAACAAACAAATTGAACCTAGTTGACCCTTAAGGCACATAGAACAACCATACAAAGAATCTTGCATGCCAGGGGGAAAGTCTTTGACATATGGATCCATAGCACTCGATCCTCTCATAAGTAAGTAATTTGGTACCTAAATAATATGTATTATATACCATAACAACTTATGCATTATATTATTTATGGAAATTAATTTTAAAAATATTACCTGACTAATAAATGATGGTAATATTCCTCGATCCACTTGAGGTTGAATATCAATAGATTTTGGCACATGAGGAAGAAATGTGCCAATAGAACATTTTTGAAATTGCTACAAATAAACAAAATAAAGTTATAGATATAAAATAATTATATTAAATTAAAAAGTATATTACATCAGTTAAAGGTGTACATTTGGCAGGAGCACTAATATTTTGCACACCATCAATATAAATTGAAACTTGATTATGTCCAAAAGGCCTCCTTTAATATAATAACAGAGACAAATGTAATAAGTGAATAATACTAAATATTATAATCTTACTTTGATGGACTATAGCTCACATCTACGCAATACCAACGATTTTCGACAAATCTAAAATCTCGAGCAGTAACAGTAAAAAACTCTTTTTTTGTATTCATTCCAACAACTAGAGTCCAATCTGATCCAATAAAAATTTCTAATCCTGTATTTGAGTTGGTTAATAAACTAAAAAATAGTTACAACATATGTTTTAAAATACTGCATTTATAAAACAATAATTTTTAATAACATACTGTAACAATTGACGTCTGTAAGAAGCTAAACCATATGTACTAGTACAATGATGAAAACTAACATTATCCAAACGTAACCAACAATGAAAGGTTAAGCCATTCATAGGTCCAGGCCATTTTTTCAACTCATCAATTATAAGACCTTCTGTTAATAAAAAATAAACAATTATTAAAATATAATATTTATTTATTTTTATATTATTTATAAATAAAATCAACTACTTGAGAATAAAAAAATGAGTTAATGAAGAATTTTTAATCTTATCTAAATTTAAATTGCAATCAATAAACAAGCTACCACATTTTTTTTCTAATTTGTGTCAATTTATTTATAAACAACATTTAACTCTAGCAATTATAATAATAATTATTATTATTATTAAGTGAAAAATAAGGACTAATAATTTTGATTATTATAATACATATTTATACTGTTTTTTTTTTGTTTAATAAAAATGATTTTCATTTAAACTTATCATAATTATTACAACAGTAAGTTTTAAAAAAAATACCTTGATCTTTTTGAATATCAAAAAAAACTTTGCAGCTATAATCATATGTACAATAAGCAACTTCCGACAATGTCCCAAGTATTTGAGTGATGTATGGAAACTAAACAAATAAAATACAATTTTTAGCCATAAAAATTAATAAAAATCAAAATATGAAGAAAAAGCTTACAGATTCATCTTTGTCTCTCATTAATAAAAATATCTTTTTTAGTTCAGATGTTGAAATAGAATGTGAAGCTAAATTTTCAATAAGTTTCAAAAGTTGATGAACAGTTTTTTGAACTAATCGATTACAATTTTCCAAACATGTACATACTGAATCAATAACTTTACAAACTGAAGATTGGCATTTACTAAATATACAAAAACAATATAAAAATAACTAATTAAATCAAAATTAAAATGTAACATATATAACTTAACTTATTGTACATATTGTTAATTTTTTTTAAAAGCATACATTTAAAAATTAAAATATTTTACCTTTGTAAATTTGTAGTACACAAATTAAATATTATACTTGCTAACCAAACTTGATCAATTTCATCAAGACTGGGTAACCATTCAATTAATGGTACAATCATCTGTGCATTCTATTACAAAATAAATAAAACCACTTTAAAATTAGTAACATGTATAATGTAATAGTTAATTGACAAATTATACCTCTAAATTTTGATCTAATGTTTTATCTGTATTTTCTGTAGCAATGGAAATTATAGCTTTTAATAATGGTTGACTTTTATTAGCTTGTTTTCCTACAAATTCAAATATTTTTTCATAGCCATTTATACTTAACATTTGTGTTTTTGCTTCATTTGACATACGAAGAATCAAAGAAACTGTTTCAACACATTTTACTACGTCGTCTATTTCTATATCATCCTTAAAGGTAATAATCAAAAATAAATATTTAATAGAAATAAAATTAACAATAATAAATTAATCACCTCAAATTTATTAAGTATGTCTAAAATTATTTCCAATAATTTACACTCAACAACATATCCTCTAATTTTTTCAGCATTAGATCCTGATAACTCAATTGATTGTCCAATAGCTTTAATCACACTTAAAACCAGAGGCTCATTTATTTCAAATGCTATACATTCTTTTAAAGTATCTCTTAAACACTCCATTTGTGTGAATACATCTAATTGACACTAATTTATATATTAAATTAATAAGTATTTAATAAGTACATAATATTTATATAGTATATTTTATAAATATACTATAATACATGCAATGTACAATTCTGAACTTTGAACATAGAATGTAAGTATAGCTTTAATAAATATTAAGCTTACTTGATGTGGAGGAAATTGAATCATTACTTGTGTGACTGTTACAAAACATCGCAGAGCTGTAGTTTTTACCACTAATGAAATGTTTTTATCTGATATTACTTTCATAATTAGAGTACAGGTTGGAGGACTTACTCCTCGAAGTGCATTATGCTAAAATATAAAATTAATAAATGTATTAAGTATAAACTAAAATTAAATAATAATAAAAAAAAAATCAAATTTGATATTTAAGCTGAAAAGTACAATACTAAAATGCATTTAAATTTACTCTATTTTTACTTTAAAAATGTTCAACAATAAAAAATTCAAAAACATAAACATGCAAAATAATACAAATAATTAGTAGGTTTTTTTTTATTGAGAAAAAAACATTTAAAATAAAATACATAGATTTTTGAGTAGTCTATACTCTACACAAAAATGTAAGAAACATAATTAAAAATTGTACCTAATTATCAATTTAAGAAATATAATCATTAAGAAATTTACCTTAGAAAAAGCTGTTGTTAACACTAGCATACATGATACATTATTTTATAAGCATATACATTAAAATAATTTTTATTTATTACTAATTAAAATTGAATACCAAGCAATTGCTGGAAAACAAATTAAAATTCAAGAATGTCACGCTATTCAATAGAATGTTAATATTATCATAGTTAAGTTATGAAAAATTAATTAAATGATTATAATTTATACTTAATTTAAATTATATATGGTTATTCTATTAGATAAAATATTGGATTTCCCAATTCCAACCATAATATATTTGCTTTTATTTTCTATTATTGATAGATTAATAAATATAATCCAGATGAAAGACATGTATATTATTATTAGAAGACGTTAAATCCATATTTGATGTTTCTTTCTTACAAACTCACAATGTAAAAAATTTATGTTAAACAGAACTAATTTTATGTTATTAACTTTTTAGTTTTAGCTTAAATATTGAAGTGAGTTAACTTATTATTAAACTTAAAGGTAAGACAATTATCTAGAACAAATATTCCTAAACTGTGGGTCGCAACACAAAATTAGATCGCAATTATATTTTTTGTGTAATGTTTTGAAATATATACATATTTTTTATAATCTAAAATATAAAGAAAAGATATATTTTATGTATAAATATAAGTATTAAATACAGTATTTTCTGTGCAACGATATTCTACATTTATGGCTTTTTGTTAATGTTTGAATTTAATTTTATCATTGATAATCATTCGTGATGATTATGAGTGTACCAGTGATATATCATCACAATGTCCTAGACTAAAATTTATCACAACAATAACTATCATCAATGAAACAAAATAAAAAAAATTATTAGCATGTTGTGGGTAACCAAATATTAAAAATGTTACAAAATGGGTTATACCGTAAAATGTTTGGGTACCTCTGATCTAGGACATCTCACATAAATTTTAAAACAAGTTATATTTATTTTAAAATTGTAAAATTTTCTATTATAATAATTCACTTTACAATTAAAATATCAATAAAAGTCTTAGAGTTACCTTTTATGATATTCAAACTTTTAAGTTTTATATTTCACTCTAATCTAACATTAAATACAACACTAAATTTGTACAACTGACTACACATTTATTATGTTGTTTGCTTGTAAGGCGTAGACAAAACATGAGGATTTAGCGTTCTCTTGATAATATTTTATTCAGGTATATAGAATACTATATAATATACACTAATTAAGTAAAAACCTTTCTAATGGTTGAATTTGCTTATAATATTTAGTGCATGTAACAAAATAAAAGCCAATTAATTGTTTATGAGCTATTTTAAATGAAGTTCAAGCAAAGCAAATATAAAGCAATGTTAAAATGTTAAATTTAACTCTTTTTAGTATAGAAAACATTATTTTTTTTTAAAGGAACTGGTGCCGTGACTTGATAATTTAAAGATTAAGTACTTAAAATATTCAGGGGTGTCACAAATATGTGATTTCCTCTTCATATATATAATTTAACCTGTGATCTATCTGTAAAATATATATATATTACTTATTGTACTCGTTATAGAGATTGTAATTCTTCATAATAAAGTCAATATATTTAAAAAAAAAAAAAATTATTGTTTAACTGTTCAAGTGCAAAAATACTTAATTAGATGAACATGCTATACTTAATTCAAATCAAACACAGAAATAATTATAAAATAAAAGCTTTCATTGTAAAGAATTTCATGAAAATATATCATAGATTTAATAAGGAAAACTTTGGGTAGTCATTTAATATATAATAATAAATCCTAGAATGAAGTTTCCATTTAGCTAAAATGATAAGCAGTGTTATTAAAAAATGCATCAAATTTTCATTGCCATTTTTTTCTTAATGTATTTAAATCACCAAATCCCACTCACCAATGCATTACAAATAATGACAGAGTATTGATCATTTTCTATGTTCTGTAGAGGAAGTAACTAATACCAATAAACAGTAAACAATAAATATAAAAGAATAGGTCTACAAAGTACAAATAAACATTCACGTAAATTAAATTTTATAATCCCACAAGCTTAATATACATAATACCCAGTATTTTAAGTCTAAATATTTACTTGAGACCCGCAAACTATTGCTCCAAATACATCTAAAAGTTCTGCGGCTAATAATGGATGTTTAACTGCTAAATTTGTCTCAAAACAGTCTAAAAATAAATGGATTTTACATGAACATAAATACATTGGTATTATATAAATTAAACGTACCAAAAATAAAAGGAACAACTTCTACATGTAGCATAGAAGGAGGGTATTGAAGTTTAGACATATCTAAATCTTTCATTTGAGAGGAATCGAAACAACGCCATATTTGGTATGGATCATATAGACATTCCAGAAAATGACAAAGCGAATGACAAAATGATAATAATGAAGATTTTATAGATTCATCATATTGTTGATCAGTAGAAGTAAGCTTTAAATATTAAAAGTATTCAAGTATTACGATTAATTTAACATTATAAAAGAATTATAATAATTTATCAACATATGGCAAGATTAATTTACTTTGTGAATAAAGTGTGTAGCAACAGATGTGCTTTCTTTAATATAATCACATGATGTTAATAATGGAATGTTATAAAAATTTCTGCTTATCACAATTAAACAACGAATTAAATATTCTGCTTCAACAATGTTTTGATTGGACAATTCATTCTAAAAAATAAAAAATTCACATAAACAAACTTACAAAATATATTAGGCCATATCATAATTATAAATTACTTTTTCTGTATTATCCTTAGCAATGTAAAGAAATTTTGCAATTGCTGGTAGTAATTCATCAGGTAGTCTTGATAAAGAAGGACCCGCTTCAGGATCAATAGTAGTAGGTAAACAAATATCTGTGTTGACCCACTTTAAATTTAATTTTGGTTCCCATATTGCAACAAATCCACATATAAACTGTCTAAAAGAAGCTTCTTCATTCTTAAAAATATGAAAATGTATTTTAGTAAATTATAAGTATTTTTCATACCTAAGACTTATTATATGAGGTATAAATGATGTAAATATTGACAATTTTCAGTAATATAAAAAATTCATACCTATATAATATGCAATAAGTAATAGGAATAACAAGATAATTAGATAATAAGAATTAAGAAACGGGATTGTTCAATATAATTTCAAAATACTACATTGTAATAATTTGTTACAATTTTTCAATGTAGAAGTGTCATTGAAAATTGATACAATTTTGTATTTTATAGTTTATTGTGGCTAAGATACATGGGACTAACATATATGGATTTAAGAAAATATCTGATTAATTGTAAAAGTAGTTTTATTTTTTAGTAAAAAAATAAACAAAAACTGTACTCAACAAGATTATTGCTTTTTTAGGAAGTTGAAATAAATTACATTTTGGACAATTACTGTCAACAGCTGTTGATCAACCATGAATTTAAGGTCTGTAATTTAATTTAGTTAAAGTATTTTATAAGAATACTACAACCCTATCAGTTATAGAAAAGATTATGTTAAAATAAACAGTAAAAGTTTTCTTAATTGTAGGCATAAGCCTATATAGTAATATTATTACCACCAAATATTAATTGTACACTAAAATTCCAACTGTGTTGGACTAAAATAAAGTATACAAATACCTTTGTTGTGTATTGTACCCAATATGTGTATATCGCATCTTTCTTATAGTCCATATTTGTTGCTAATAAATATTTTTTTTCGATTTAGTAGTCATTTTCAAATGTATTTCTCTTATTTGTTTACTTTTAATGTTTTGATTTTCCTAGATATTAGATATCACTTATGCTGTTATCATTAAAATAGTTTTATTATCAGCTACAGCTTATCTTATAAGATTTAATTTAGTATCACTGTTCAAGGTATAAATCATAGCTGATTATAATCATAGACCATAAAAGGTATATTATTATTGTTACAAACTTACTATATAATTATAACTTAATAAAGGCAGTACATACTACCTAGTTAAAAATAATTTCATACCTAAGTGAATTGTATACCATAATATATTAAATATTATATAACATACAAGCCACATGTTTGAGCAATAATTAGTTATAATTTATTATGGTTTCGTATTAATTAAAGTTAACAACAGTTTTGGACAAGAAAGTAGTTATCGATCAACCTGAGTAAGGTAATGGTTTTGGTAATGATGGTAATAAAACAGAATAGATTAAAATAATATAGATTTCAGTATAACTGCTCGGAGGTCTTTTTGAAAATATTATTTAGTATTTAATTAGCAGACAATTACTGGATTGAATGTAGGACCAAATAGGTACTATTACAATACAATATTATACAGATATTGATAAAGAAGAACGACCCGCATCAGGATAATATAATATCAGGATAACAGAGACAATATTGTACGGCATCGATATTGTCTAAAATGGAATTAAGTACATTTAGTTTTTGTCTTCAAGTAACATTTTGTAATTGTTATAAACAAATCGATGTTAATACACTAGTAAACAGTTGAAGGTTGATGATCTTTTTCGATGAAGCTTTTATCACGATATTATTAGCATCGTTCATCTGTTTAGCCAATAATACCAACTTTTTAAATTTTAAATCCATCTGTGTCCAATTGCAAGAGTATATGCTAAAGTTGACTAATTCTCTCTGCATAAAAAAATTACTATCAATTCAAATCGTTGTACGTCAAAAAATAGTATTTAAATCATCTTAATTTACATGTGTGTTCATGTCGTTAGATAGATAACAATAAATATATAACTAGAGATATATAAGTAATGCTTGATCCGAGTTTGAACAAGGTGGGAACTATATCTGGTTCCATTTTCACGTAAACTTATAATAATTGTATAATGTACTTCATTAATTTAAAAACTTATGTATTTAAAATTAATCAATGTGTACTGTGTAGATTATCAATTTGTCGTATACCACATTTTATCGTTGTCAATAACTAATCGTAAATTACTTTATCGCCAATTCAGTAACTATAGTTCATCGATAGTTAAAAAAATACTAATATTAAACTAAATTAAAATTAAGGTAAAAGTTATTTATATATTAATAAAACAATTTGTTCTACCTAGGCTTAATTTTTGAGAGAACACCATGTGTGTTATGCTTTTCCTTTAATATTATAAATATATTACATTATTATTATTTTAAAAATATATGTAATGTTTACAATCTGTATTAAGAAAGAAAACAAATATAGGAACCTGCAATAAGAGAATAGGTTCACAGAGGAAAATAATTTTAAAAAAAAATAACTTTGAAAATAAAGAATAAGGAAGCATCCAGTGATAAGGCTTTAATTTAAGTATAATACTTACATAAGTATTAAACTTAAATATATTATCTAGATTCTATGGCAGCTCATAATATTATAGTTATCAAAGATTTATTTTGATGATGATAATAACATAATATAAATGAATTTATAAAGAAAAATTGTTAATGAGATGAATGATGAACATTGGACTTCGCATACCTAGTTAACAAATTATAATTAATCTATATTATTTTAATAAAAAATAATTATATAATATTTATGTGACATAAGTATAGTCATATCAGTACAGTCATCTTTTTCTACACGAAACTACACATTTTGTATGGAACAATTTAAGTAAATCTACTTAAAAAACAGATTTTATTGATTATTAAACAATTTTCAATTTCAAAACACGAAATCACAACTTAATGCATTAAATATATTAAAACTACACTTTAATTACCTACTGGTTTTTGGTGCCTACATTTTGACAGTTTTACCGCGTAATATGATACTCAATATAGTACTTATTTTAATTTTATATCTTTTGAAATAATAAGAATTTTAAATTTAAAATTTAAATTATTTATACCCTTAATTTTTAAATACGTGTTATAATTTATTATAATAACTGATTGTGTTTTAGTATTTGGTGTTATTTCAAATCTATGGAACTGCCGAACTTTTATGTAAATTAATCAGTTATACAAACAAATTGGCTCTAACATTTCGTATTGAAAGGTATCAATGTAATTATCTATACATTGTCTACAACATGCAATAACTATATAATATTTTCATTGTAAAAGTTTAACAAATGGTCGTACCACAATAAACTGGTACGTCAAAAGTATGATAGAAGCTGAATCACATGCAACTGTTAATACAACGATAGATTTCACAACAAAAAAAAAAAAAAAATGATTTTATTTTGCTAAAAAAAAAATAAATAATATTCTCAATTCATTTTTAATTTTTAAGTAGGTATGATTATGGAAAATATAATATCTAAAAAATAAAAATTAATTAGCAATTTTAAAAAATATTTTAAGGCATATAAAAATATTATTGGAAGTGTAAAAACTCGTCCATATTCTTATTAACAGCTATAACAAGAATAATTGATATTTACGGGCGGTTTAAAATCATACATCGAGAAACAGGAAAAGTGTACTACAATTTTAAAATCTTTTTTCAATGATCCTATAATTTTTTATTACATTCATTTGAAGTTCATATTTTTATGAAATTAAATAAATTCAATACTTAAAAATTTGCAAATTATTTAGTATTATAAAATTTATAGCAGAGTGAAAAATGTAGTAATTTTACAATATTATGTGTGTGTGTGTGTATGTATTAATTTTTTTTATGTCTGTCATCACATTTTAGGGCAGTAAAATATATTTTAATTTTTTTTATCACCATCTTTCCTAGTAGGATAGTAAATCTGTTACTACTTTTAGGGGTCAAAAATAAAAAATTCCTAAAACTTTTTAAAAGTATCGGGGGAAAAAATTAAGGAAAAGCGGGAATTTTTACGCAGAGCCAATTTTTAAAAAATTGATTTTAATAACCGATACATGAAATAAGTATTTACATGAAATTATCACCAAATGTTTATATGAGCTTTTTATAAGCTTAAGAAATGTTTGGCTTTTTTTTTTATTATTGACGATACAAATGTATTCACTTGGTCAAAAAACTTGAAAATGTAATACAAAGTTTTTTATAACTTTTTGTTAGTGAAAATAAAAATAAATGTTGAGTGTAAATATTCAATAGTTTTTTATAAGCGTCTTCAGTTAAGATTTCAACAAAATACATCAAAATCACGAAAATTTGCAACATTTTTATATTTAGAAAAAATGTTTTATTTAAATCTATGATTTTAAAATTTAACACAAGATTTCCAATAAGTTTTTCTAACCTACAGGGATAAGAACAATACCATTTATCAACATTATATAGGAAATATACTTACATATTAAGTTGTACTTAATCATGTAATATTGATTTAAATTCTTCAAAAAAATCTGTAATAGTATTATGTAGCACTAAACTAATTATAACTTATAACATTCTATTTAAGAAAATTGATTTTCATGGATAGAATATTGCATTTTGTTTCATATTATAATTATAGGTAAACTAAATATCAACATATTATCTTTGATTTGTACTCTACCAGGTGTTGAATTCAAATTAATTTTTAAATATCAAGTAGAAAGTGCATAATATATTTTATCATTACAATGAAAATCCAACGATAATGTTTATATTATTCAAAAATGTTTTTTTAACTCTTACTTGATTGAAGTTGGTCTTCGTGACCGAAGTTTTTAAACGCTTGAATGAGTACTTTCTGTTGAGATGTTAGAGCTGAACAAAATGATATTAATAACAAGTCTATCATGATTTATATGTACATTGAACATGATGCCATATTAATTTTCATTAAGTAAAATAGAACAAAATACTGATTATAAGTGTGTGTGGATATACTGAAATTCAAGTTTAGAATATTCTGGCTACATTCACTCGAACTTTTTGACATTGTGAACACATTGATCACGATTGGAAAAATAAACCATTGTACTATGACAAAAATAGTTAAAATTGAATACCTGTTTGTAAATTTTCTAGTTTTTTTGAAAGTGACACACTATTTACTTGTGAAAAATTTATATCGCGTTATGTTGAACAGATCCATTATTTTGATTGCGTTGTACATGTATATGATGAACCTCATTAAGCGCAGTTGAATATTTATGTTAGAGAAAATATGAAGATAATAATCGGTTTTGTGGACATTATCTTTATTTTCGAAAAATGATCCAAAATTTCCGTAAATAATAGAACACTGGATCATCCCTAACAAAACTGGTGTACGTTTCATCCGAAAATCTTTCTTCTAGTAGGATCAAATATCTGGTAGAAATGAAACTGCTTTAATAATTTTAAGTTAATAATTATACCATCGTCTTTTAACGTATTCATCGAATTATTAGATTAAACCGGTTTAATCTGTAAAAATATAATATAATATTTTATTATTAATAATATTAAATAAATTTAAATAAGAAACTGAAAGGTTCTACGAAGCTTTGCAATATAATACTTTAGATAAATGAGTGATAACATTCAAGGGAATAGAATGGTTGTGTTGTTACAAAATCAATTTTTAAAAATTATTTTGTTTTGTGGTTCGTGTATCTGATGTTTTTAAAAAAAGTTTGAACAACCTCTTAATGTTAAATACAGTATTTCATGTAATATAAATATATGATTTTTATGGCAAATATTAAACACACGCTTATTTATGCACGAAATGAATAAAAAAATATATAAGTATAGATGCATAATATATTATTTATATATTATAGCTATTAGTAATAACTTATTATTTATAAAGTTGTAACTAAGTCAGTAACTGTATCACAATAAATAAATTATAGAAAATTAAATAAGATGCCCCTGATTATACCAACCAAACCAAAAAGCATTGGTAATCATTCAAAATTTCTAACCGCAAGAACGTGTTAAAAATAAAATAAATAACAAAAAAGGTCGACAAGTAGGTACCGTTCTGCTGTACAGTATGTGTCGAGTGGATTACTTTCATAGATGTGTTAAATCTGAATTCACTGATAAAACTCATTGTATACGAAAAACGATTCTGAGCGAAGATGGTCTGTCAGCCTACATAACTAAGTGTAATTCATTTTACTATTAATAATACAGTAGGTTGAATTAATTTTTGCAAAAAAAACATTGCATTTGAAAGTTATTGAGTGTATAAAAAATCATAATATACTTTAAATGTTTCAAGCACCCACAAAAAATGTTTTTAAATTACAACGAAATAATTAACATTGTCATTTTTCATTTAAATATCTAATTTATTCCAAATTTGAATTGAAAATGTCTATAAAAAATTACTTTTAATTATATTTTTTTTTTAATTTTTAGTTACACTATTAAATACTTACGAAAAACCTTGTTTTAAATTTTCAATCCTTAGCTTTAAAACTGAAATTTTATAATTTTTGAACAACAAAAAAGTTACAAACATTCGAGATTTTGATGAATTTGGTCAAAATTTGAACTTAAAAGTATTTATTAAGAATACATAGTTATCATTTTTTTAATATCTATTAAATGGTTAAACTCCTGAATTTAATTTTCTAGACATTTGACTGAGACAAAATATTTTTAGAAAAAAACCTAAAAATGTTCTTTAAATATCTAAAATATTTTGAAAATTAATTTATATCTAAGAAATGCTTATAATATTATAGGTACCTAATTAATATTTGGTTACAATTATTCAAAGTATCAAGGATTAAGAATATGTATTTTTGAATTACAAAAACAGAGCGGTATTGTATACATTTTGTGTTTTTAGTTTTTCCGATTATTTTTAAAACTACTAGGAATTTTTACTTTTGATTTCTCTTTTCCTCCACATAGGCGCCATGAAATAAACTACGGTGTTTTAAATATCTAATGGTCATTTTCACTGACAACGTTCAAAAATTTTGAAGTTGTAAAAATACTCGCATTAAATGTATAAAATTATTAATTTGATATTAATTGACTTGAACGATGGCATACGTAAAATATTTAGCATATTATACAAAATGAAATATCACACTCATGACGGAATGCAATATATTTTAATGTTACGTGACTTGAACTGATGTTTAATTACAGGAGTATTCGCCTCCTACAATCACCTATCGCCGACCTCCGACTACCGCGGCCCCACTATCGATACTAGACCATTTTTCAGAAATTTATTCGATAGAAGTATAAAAGATGTATAAATAATAAATATATTATATTTATTTAAATCCATAAGACTTATATAGTGATGTTAATTTGAGAAATTTAATTTTTGAAAAATGTATAAGAGAAAATTGCCAATATTTAATAATTTAAAAATTAAATCTAAAACACACAAAAACTGATTTTGCGTAAAAATTCTTGATTATTCTTAATTCTTGTTTTGTTTTGATAATCGTTACACTCATAATCTAAAATTCAATATGCATAGTCTATCTATGTTATTTGATAGCTACGGTAGGTTCAATAAAGTATATTTTTGTAAAATTATATGCAAGATTATGGTTATTTTCCTAGTATGTTATTCTCCTTTTTATCCTTTAATAATGCATATTAAATGTTGATCTTTAATAAATTAATTAAACACTATATTTTTAGATAGATACTTACTTAAATTCTTGTATCGTTTAAGAAATGTCCCGCGGACAGTGGTAATACAAACCATTTTTATATAATAACTACCATTGTTCATTTTCTACTTAAGTTTATACAAACTATAAAATGCTCATTTATTAATATAAATAAAATTACTATATTTTTTAAATCATTGTACCTACCATAACTTTAAAACTGTTGTCATGGACCATAATTTATTCTCATTATAGGTACATAAAGTTGAATAACTTGAAAACTACTTGTTGGAATTTACATTTATATGCCTACGTAAAAAATAAAAAAAATCATCTAACTACTTAACAATTAAAAATAAAAATGTGATTCTTTTTTGAAAAAATTAATTTATTATCACCACAGGACACTCCATAAATCGCACAAAAAAATGTAAATATTTTAAAATATGATCATAGGCATATACTCAAAAATTTAAAAATATTGAATTAAAATGAATCGTTTTATTAAATATTAAATTGGGTATGCCTGGTGAATTGCCTTGTCTAATATTACTCGTACTATGAATTATTATTTACTTAAACTGAACTACTTCAATAGGTTTCTCAGGCTATCGTTAATAGTTCCGTACAACGATAATTAGTGATAACACTTGTTGAGGGTTATTATTATTTTGCAATTGTGTTTGCACGTTAAGTCCTCTGTATCTAATACATTGTTTGAACGGTTCTATTAACATATATGGTTGATTATAATAATACTTCTAAGTCCCAAGTAAGTCTTAACTGCATGTTTATATTATTTTGTTAAATGTTAAGTATGAATCTTTATCATCCTGTTAAGGTGCCGGTGCCATTGCCATTTTGTCTTTAAAAACACACTTTACGGTAATAATGATCCTGATTCGTAGAATCAATTAAATTTGCGGGCTGTAGAATATTGTTGTTTATGAATAAAAAAAAAAATTATTTGAAAATATTCAATTGACAATGAGTTATCCATATTCCCGTAAAGTCATTTACGTGTGTCAAAATGGGCAACTAATAATTTGTTATTTGTTAGTTCTATGACATGTATCTGCGAGTGCATTTGCGACGTTCATATACGGGCAGTAGAAGATTCTCTCACACTGATAATCATTTACACTCCAACACATTCGCAAGATCGTTCGACGCCGAAACATATGTGAATAAGGTTGCCAATAATTTGCTCCTTAATAAATAGTCGGCACCAGGGGCCTTAACGCAAGACGTAGGAAACTTTTTTTCAATCCGTAAACAACCATTACAGTAGATAACGAACTCGAAGGAACTCATTTCATTTTTGTTGAACGAAATTTGCGAAACTCTAACAATAAGACTCATAGCTTACCGATGACTATAAATTATAATATTATATTATAATGTAGCACCGAGTACCTAGTTGGAAGTACAAATTTGAATTATATAAAATCGTTTCTTAAAATGTGTTTTTTTCTTTCTCGGTAATATTCTATATTATAGTAATTAATCGTATTCGAACAATATACCAATTATTAGACGTGGTTTAATTGATGTGGCTATGGTTGTCAGTTTTATTAGACTTGGTTTATTGTGTAAAACTTGGACGTTTCCGAACTTACTATATAAATCATGCCGTATTTGTTGCAGGGATACGGTACAGGGAAGATTAACATTTTCACGACTGGAAATTAGGTCATGAAATACATTATGAAAATAGCTATCCATTTAATCTTTAGTAAAAAAAAAAAAAAAGGAACTTTATTTATTTTTCACTAGAAGGATGCGGAAAATAATGTTTATTTAACTCCAAAAATTAAAACGCTATGAATATTCAAAATGTGGATGTAAGTCCAACTAGTATTTAATTCGTATGTTTGTGTATATTGAAACCTTTTTTTTACGCTTTACGTAGGTTGAATTTTTGTATGCAATAGTTAATTACTTTTTGAGTAGGTACAAGATAAGAGCAAAATCTCTGTAAATCTATTAATATTAAAAATTTGATTTAAAAACAAAAAAAAAATTAGATATAGAAGTTGTTAAGGAGATTAGTTCATAATATTAATATTGGTTTAAAGTAATACAGTGGACAATATTAAGTAAAATTATTATCATACGTAATAATTAAGAGTTTTTATTTTTTATATTCTGTTAATTTATATATGTTTGCTTTGATGAAGCGTTTTTCCTAAACAACCAAATTTAACTTAAAAAAAAATTAATTTGTAACTATATTACCATCTTATAACATCATAAAACTGCGACTGTCTTGTAAAATTTTAAACTAATAACCTTTGTTATTGATGTTTTTAATGATCAATAAAAAAAAGGTGGGCAAGTGGGTACCATTCAGCTGTAAATTAGGTGTCGTGTAGGTCACTGTAATGAATGTATTAAATTTGAATTAATTCAATGATTATAAATCATAGTATAAGAAAATCGATTCTGAGCGAAAACGATTTGTCTTGATATTTTAAGCCTACATTAATATCTAAGCGTGTTTTATGTCTTTATGATATCATTATTAAAGTAATTTATTTTATTGCCTACCTATTAATAAAACAGTATTAATTATTGTCGAAAATATTATATTATAAAATGTCTAGATTCATTTTCTCACCAGGAAAATAACTGAAATTGAAAATCGAAGCATTAATTTAAATATTAATTGTGTACACAGACATAAGAAAAAAACTACACATCATTGTAAATCAATACATTCACCGCTCATAATTTAAAATGAAAAAAAGGTGTGTGACCGATGTGAATTTTATGGGCTTGGAGATATTGTCTGGCACTGAATTCAATTTTTCATTCTAAATTTGCTTTTCTCTTTGTTGGGTAGATAGTGTAAAGTGTTGTATATTTATATTTTATGACATATTATACTACAAATTGCAATAGATCAGAATCGAAAAAATTTCGTCTCTCTTGAATATACATATACACAGTAAGTCCTTAACATATTATTATATAAATATATTATATTCAATAAGTTATAAGGAAAATCGATAATAAGGGACAGAACAAACAGTATGTGATATGTGAACAGTAATAAGAATAAGTTTAATGTCTCGATGTCAGGAAAAGTATAATATATAACCTCGAAGAATATTATACGAGAAAAAGTATAAAGTAATTGTGAGAATAGCGAAAACTATAGACAATTTATTATGTACTTGGTAGGAAATGCTAATACGTCCCAGCTAGAAGATTTTAATGGATTTACGCATGAAAGATGAGTTTTGGAGATGCAGAAACAGTGGTCGGTGAGACAGCCAGCAGGGTAGAGGTCGATACACTGAAACCTGGGTAAATTAGAATTGGAAAGTGGAAATAATTACATAATTATACCTTACTGTATTCATAAAATTGTATATTAACGTTTTGGCAGTTAAAACTGTAAAAATAAAAATAAACTATTCTTATATTAATTACCATTCCTATTTTAAGGAGCTTATTAAATTAATAAATTTATTTATTAAACTAACGGGTTATTGATTTTGTACGTATAATAGATCATTTATTAATCCAATCTTTTTGTTTATTTGGAAAACATTTCATCATAATGTTAAACATCTTGAGTCTTGACACACATGCACATTTGTTAAAAGTTTGCATTTAATTATCCAAGGTAATTTTCTATGTAGTTAATAAAAATTATTTTTTAAAATCAAAATTAGTTTGCTATATCTGGCCAAGGCAATTTTTAAAAGAGCAGTTAGAAAAATTATAAATACTATACTATTAAATATATATTAAATTCGTACATCTAAATAATAGTATAAGCTGTTAAAATAAAGTTGTTACAATATAATATAAGCTATTTAAATGTTTTTGTACATATGTGTGATATTTTAGTTGATTTGAGAAATATGATAAATAAAAAATATTAATAATTTATCAACTCCACTAGTAATTATTATAAATTAGAAATATATGACGTAAATTGTATTTGATTTTGGTTTCGAATTTTCTGTTTGTATAAACTTTTTGTCATAGATTCATAAGCAAAATATTATTTTTCAACGCTATTTATAATGTTAGGAGTATTGATTTTTTGAATATAGTGTCCGTAAACACAAAATTTAAAATAACTTTATTATATTTCATATCCCAAGTGATTTTATTACGCGAGCTTGTTGAGATTCGTTATCATAAAATAAGTAAACAAGGTGAAAGAAAACTGGCTATAAAATATAATTTTTATCAAAATGTAATTTTGTATCAGTATAAATATTACTTTATTTTGAGTTCAATGATAAATCGCGCGCGATTTTAACAAGCTCGTACGTTGAAAGCTAAAAATGTATTTATTAAGTTACTATTAAGGTTATTAGTTTATTATGTAGGTACTTATATTATGAACTTGTTCACGCCTTCACGCCTTCACGCCTTCAGCGGCACAATGTTATAAAATTAATGTGTTGAATGCTTTTTACACAAATCCATGTCGTGCATATAGTCGACACGGAGAATATCAATTTCATACATCATATTTAGGCATAGATTCATTTTGACAAATATTATATTTCCGTAGTTTGCTTGAACATAATATAAGGTATCAATTTAATTGGTTACTTTGTTGGTCTAACATTCTGGCCCAGAATATGATTGGCATTTTTGTAATTTGTACGTTTTTAACAACTTTTTATAGATCTATTTATTGACCATTCGACATTTGTTCCTAGCCGTCAGCGTTTGAAATATAAATATTTCATTTATGTATTTATAGGTTATTTTTATGATTGATTTGAAACACTAAACGCGATCAAAAATTCATTTATATCATGTACTATTTGAGTAAATTAAATAGGTATTTAGGTATTTGAAGTATATTGTGTTATAATACTTGTAACCCAGGTAAATCAAAATTAAAGTGTTTTACAATAATCGATATAGTTTGTAAAATATATGAGAGAAATCATTGAGATAATTCTACGGCATGATCTACACAGTTTATATTATATATTTATAAATATATAATATTTTGAATACAACGTTTTTATGGACATTTTATTGAGTTCATTCAGTGTTTTGTCTTTTATAATAATATCGAATGTTTCATAACAGTAGTATCACTAAATATTGGAATGTTATCATATTATATATTCGCTTAAAACAGAATTTTAATAATGGACAACGTAGTACCGAAAAATAAACTATGTTATAATATTAAAATAGATTAGCTGAATAATAATAAACACGATTACCATATATTGTGTATAAAAATTCATTAAAAATAACTTATTTCAACCAATATAATATAATTCTCAAAAAGCGCAGTGCATAATAAATATTATAATTTTCTGACTTTCTGTACATAAAATATACGATAATATTGAACGAAAATCGAGTTTTAAATAATTTTTTTATTTTTAAATGTCAACACATAATTTGAATTGCAAATATTTCTCAGTCATAATATATTTTTTTTAAATTCAATCCAAACATATCTATAAAGTGCAAATATTTTTTTTTAATTAGACTGTATTTAAATACAATGAAAACGCATAAATAATACTGTATTGATGAATATTTGGTAATTCTGCATTTATTTTTGCGATTATATATTTTTACGTTTTAGTTCGGTATTAATTCATATTGTACAAACGATACAGCTCGTATTATTCACAGTTGAATGTTGGATGTTCAGCCAGTTTGTACGCAGCCACGGCCAAGTGTTTTATACATATTTTCTTCTTTTATCCTGTACTGAATATTGTATATTTCATATACAATCGTATATTTTATAATATCTTTAGGTGTGCCGCAATAAACGGTCATTAGAGTCTTGGAATCAACATTATCGTAATTTGTATTTTCATTTAGTTTTTGGCCATTTTATGTATGCAGATCGTTATTAAAATTGCATAACAATACAAATGCCTTTATAATATTCGTCGAAATTGTAGGTTGCACAACCGTAAGACGACCAGACGGCGGCTATTTTTTTAAATTCTCGATATTTTTTTGTACTACTTAAGGAGTGCCCCGTGAGATATATACATCTGTTTTTCAAATAAGAAGCCCCATATCAAATTGTAAATTATTTAGCGGATATTTTTTTCTGAAAATTTGACGTATCAAAATCAAAATTCGGACGAATGGTTTTTGAGTTATTTAACTTTGTGTACTAAGGATAACATAGATTCATGATAATTGGTTTGGAAGATATGAGGGCTATGGGAATTTGAAAATTTTAGTAATTAATCTATCAATATTTATAATTTATAGAAATTGTCTAAGTATAATAAATACTACATCTAATATTTACATAGATTTTATATTTTTGTAATACCATTTTAAAGACTATTATCCTTAGTACCTATAAACATTTGAATAACTGAAAAACTACTCTTTAGAATTTTGAATTAAATACATCGACAATTTGAAAAAAAATTATACACTGAATAATTTATATTAAAAATGAGGAGGTTCTCATTTGAAAAATAGAAGTTCCTATAGCCACAGGACATTGCTTAAGTAGTACGAAAAATCTCAAGAATTTGAAAATATAGCCTTCATGTAAGTATATTTAAAGCTTCTGAAAATCAGAGTTTGGAAAAATGCATTATTAAATAAAAAAATGGAGGTGTTCATGTTACGTGAATCACTCTGTATATGGAAAACGGTATATCTTACCTATTAGCGGATTTATTCGTATATATAATTGCACGAATACGAACTTTTTATCAACATTATTATTATGTCGTCCACAGCGAGAAACTTGTGACCTGCATCCACACTGATAGGTATAGTGTTCTCGCTAAACAATTTTATAGTTTATATGCTTTCGAGTTTCGATATTATCCTTCACGGCTTCAAATAAAATGAGATAAGTACGAGTTAGCTTCATTCACACTTTCCGGTAGCCCAGCTAAACGCCTCAGAAGGAACTGGTGCCGCGACTTGAAAACTTAAGGTCTTAACAATAAACTATAAATATTACTTACTGTAAAAGTTGTATAAATTGTAATTTATCAAAATAAAGCCTACAAAAAAAAAAAAAATACTGTACAATAATAAATACTCTGTCGTGCGCTTTTTTTTTCGACGCTACTCAACTACGATCGGTATGATGGTATAGGAAATCGATTTGATAAACCTGCAAAAATCATATACTGCTCTTTTTATCCCAGTAAAAGTTCTATGATAACACGAGAAAAATATTTTTATTCCGCAGTCTACTATTTAAAACTCAAAAACAACTAGTTGTGATTTTGATTTTGATACGTCAACGTCTTTGGAAAAATTGTCCGCTAAATAATTTATAGTAGAAAATGGGGTGGGGGTCATTTGAAAAACAGATGCTTATATCTCCACGGTAAATTCCTATTAAGTAATATAAAAAACTCTCAATATTTCGAATATTATAGGCATGCGGTCTTTGAGTATGTGTAAATATTCCAAAAACCATATTTCATTATTGAAAGCAATGAACATGCTTATGCAGGTGGATTACTCTGTATGTTATAATATTATGTAATATATATTTTTATATTTGAGGAATCGCATCGAATGCAAACAACAAACTTGTTACGCAATATATATACAAACATTATCATCCAGGTATATTTAACACACAAAATAATTTATGACTTTGATAAATATTTTCACAATAGCGAACCGATGTTATATTAATTTGTATAATAATTAGTACTGTGCCGTAACCTGCCCGTTTTCTTATACATACTGTTTGGCTTAGTTGCCGAGCAATTTTGGAAACAACACAGCGGTGTCGAGCCAGGATGTATCGATTTCAACCCTAATTCTGACAAATTGCATTATAACATTAACAGATTTGAGTGTATTTATATCAATTCCTCAAATCCCGACAAGTGTCAAATTATTGCAACATAGATTGCATTATGGTTGTATTGCAGTCAGAAAGCGTAAGCTTTACCGCGGTCGAGCACAGGCGAGTTTGTGCGTATAAATTTTCATTTTACTAAAAACGTTTTTTTAAACACAATAACGATGAGTTCTATACTCTATTGCTTCCCCGTAAACCAACAAGAATTAATTTACAATACCTGAACGAAATAAATATTCGGTGAAAACTAACGAACGTCGTCAGGGTAGGGGCGATTGACTTTCTAAGGCATCGGACGGATACCTCGACTGACTACATGTTTTCATACACTTAGAGGCACTCGTCAATATTGAAATCAATAACATTGACTCAATCGACCGAATTATTTCATAGCTATAGTAATAACTCCATAAATTAACTTAATTGAAATCCGCCGTGTACATTAGCGTTAAGTTGAACCCCCGCACACGATTATATTCTGCATGTTTTATTAAAAAAAAAAAAAAACCGTGTCCGTGGTAAGACAAAATGAAATGCGAATAAGATAATAAATAAACAATACCTGCAGGTACAACTGCTTATATTTTTTTTTGTTAATTATCAATATTATTATAATTTAGACGATCGTCAATCATTAACTAATGTTTTATTTTCTGTTCACTCCACGCTCGCGTGTCACGTTGTATCGATTAACGCAATAACGTAATATGCTAATCACATTTCCCCGGCATGAATTGCAAAGGGTCGTGTGGCGTGGCTTTTGGATTCGCGTAGCTCAAAGCGTCCATCCAGGCCAAAACGACTCTCGGTTAGGTTACACCGTGACAATTACGGTTGCGACCTTATGGAATTCGTTTGACACCCAACATAAACAACATAAAACTAAAATCAATATTAAACGAGTGCATAGTAATTATTTATAGGAACTTACATGGCAAAATAGTATCATTTAAATAATTACAATCAGAAAAGTTACCTGCAAACAAGACGATGAGCGAGATACTAATAAAAAATTAAATATAAAAACATAATAACGATACGAAAAAGACAAAATATATATATATAGTTTAATATTATGGCGTTTTGTGCAGTGAATCTAAATAATGTGTATCTAAACAAAAGTATTTTCGAAATAGTTAATACGTTTCAAGACAACGCGCTATTGGATATTTTCCGAGATACAATTTAATAGAATTACAATGAATTTAATAATGTTAATTAAAATATACACACCGAATAGGAATATTAATTAGTCATCTTCATTTCGTTGAACTATACGAGTTAATTATCTTTGATCAACGTTCTCAGAAACTGTAATAGTATAGTTACGAAACTGTACAAACGAACGGCGAAAAAAGGAATTTATAGGACCAGAAAGAATTTTCGTTTACAACAGTTTTTAAATAATAAATTATTAATTTAATATCAACAAGAGTATATGGATTTTTCGTGGAAAAAAAATAACCATCTTTATGCACATAATAAAACATATAATACTAACGAAATGCCAACAACATGAACAGGATTGACTCAACCTCAGCGTAACAGAAAACCTTGAAACTTAATTTAGATTAAATCCTGAACACAACAAGAAAATTATCAACTTTCCAAAAATTAAAGAATCTAATTATCAAAATATGATGTTATTTACTAATTATAATGTAATCTATTGCAAGTACTGTAACCAATTGCAATCTACTATTTCTTATATTTAAGTAATTGTAACTAATGGACTTTACTAACAAGTTGTCCGAAAGACAGATAAAAAAAAATAATAATAATAATAAAAATAAGGATTATTATATAAAAATAACATATAATAGTATTACTTGAGTGGAGGATCAGAAACCGATACAAAGAAATATATAGAACCGTCTCCACGGCATCCCAACTTTTGAACTTTGAAAAGAAACCAAAGCCTTTTTTGTGTCATTACTGTCATTTGTAAATACATTTTTGACATTTGTGCTTTGAACATTTCGAGAAACGCATGTCTCTTTAGAGGGGCTACTGAAATGGTTGTATCTCCTTTTGACGTTTATAATTACCGTAATTCATAAGACCGTATATTATTATATATTCTGTATGCATAGTTTATGCTTGATTGTATAAAAAGTCCATATTGGGGCTATGAAAATATTTGTATCTCTTTATCGAATTTAAGTCCTTCAAAATTTAAATAGTAATTATAAAACCTACTTTAATTACGTACAGTATTATTGTCTTGTTAGTTATTAGGATACGTTATTTGAAATCGGCCATATGAAGTTATAATACATAATAAATTATTAAAATGTAATTTTACAAAATTTACTATCTTTTAATATATACTATGATATTTACTAAAATTTGCCAAGAACTAATAATCACTAAAATAATAAGTTTTAGTCTATAAAAAATGTCTATCTAACTACCTGATATAGACGAGTAATACGTATTTCAAGTTATTTCTTAATTTTTGAAAATACTATTATTATTTAAAAATGTATTAATAGCTTTTTATGCTTATTAGTGCTTAGAACATAATTCATTATATTAAGGTTATTTTAAATTATTTAAAATATTACTGAAAGATGGCCGCCCCAAGCCAAAAATATTAGTTTTTCAACAAAATATTAATATATAACATAACACTTTGCGGGCCATTGCGAGTTCTTATTTTTTAATTATTTATAACATTTTGTTAGGTATTCTATAATATGGAACAAAGTATTAACTTTATATAATTAAATAGTAGTAGGAACTTTTAAAATAAGTAGGTATAACCAAAAAATCGATGAATATATTTATTATTGATATTATAAAAAGTACTTAACACCATAAATTCAATAGGTATTCAATATTTAAACATAATTATAACTTCATATTTTTTTATGTCGAACGATGTATTATACCTACTATTATAATATTATATAGATAGAAGGTAGTATAAGGTGCATACATTAAAAAAATATTAACAACGTTTTATTAAGGACTTAATGAGATATTTATGGAAAAACACAAGAAGAAATTGAAAAATTGTGTTTTTTGCTACATATTTATAGAACAAAAAACATAGGGTTTTATTAAAAAATTAAAATTTGATTAGAACAGAAATAAGTTATACTTAGTATCAGTATAATATAGTAATACATAAAAAACCTGATATAAATAATAGCTGAAAAATTAATATCAATAAAAATGTAATTCCAGCTATTATCTGTTTTGTATTCCTCCAACATCCCTTTTGATTTTATAAGTATACTCTCAAACAATCAAAAAAACATTATAATAAACATTTTATTTTTTTTTAACCATTCAGGCTTTTTAATTTAATTTCTTTTATATTGTACTATTTCTATTATATTTATAATTGTATTGTTTTTTGTAATTCATAATTTTATTTTTAATCATAATTATTGAAACTAATTGTATTTACAAAGTTTAAATAAAAAAAATGTAATTATTGAATTATGCGTTTCTTATAAGTTATTGAAAAAAAATATTTTGAAAAAAGTTTATACTCAATATAACTATTAAATAAGTTTCGCAATGCAAAAACGCACGATAAAAATATCATAACCGATATAATTTTTGTTGTCGTTTTCATGTTGTTGCATAATGTGGTGATTTGTTGGCTATGTCGTCGTCGATATTTTCGTGTCATGAAACGCAATATATTAATTGTGCAATTAACGATTTAAGCGCTGTAATACTATCAACAACTTTCAGTCTGGATGGCTTGTGTAATTTTATGTGCATAATATTATAATTTTATTATGCTCATCACGAGGCGATCGTATATTACCGATACGCAGTTATATTTTTTCATTGAAAAACGATTAGGTGAGGGACAATCGTCTGATGGTTGAACGTGATTAATGAGCAGTGTTCTGCAGGTACAATAATCATATTTTAATTATTGTTAATATCTCATTTACTAGGTGACCACGATAGGTATATAGGATTTGGTTGGGCTTAATAATTTTGAGCACAATAGTCACGTGCACGCGGTTTATTGTTATATTATATAGCAATATAATGTTATTGTTTCGTTAATAATATTCAGAATATTATTCTGAATAATAACGTTGGAACAACTGCATTGATACGAATGGCCCTAAATGTTTGTTTTTGGACTTTCGATGACATGCACAACGGCAAACCAATAAGAAAAAACAATTTCCCATCCGAATAACAATAATAATATGATCTGGGGATGTAACGATAACAGTGCTGCAAACGCAAAATTGTGCAACACACAAACCTATTTTGTTTATAATGAAGTACGTGCCTATAAACACTATTATTTTTTTATATTTTCATTTTATAATATTCACATAATACATCTATTAAATATTAATATTCCAAAGTTATAAGTTTATGCGTATACATAAATCCCTATTTTAATGTATGTTATATACTACGTATATAACATACATTAAAATATTAAATCCTTTTGGTACACTTCGCCAACTAAAATTATTAAGTACCCTAAACTTTTTTTATAAATACATAATTAATTAAAATATGGAAAAAAAATGATTGAAATATAGGAGAGTTAAAGTTGATCATTGTGCTATACATAATATTTATTTATATTTAAATTAATATTATTAAAACAAAAAGTGATATTTATATTATATTTCAATGAAATAATATTATACTATCCAGACATTTATTTTCAAAAGAATATCGCCATCTATGGCTATTGATTTAAAGTCTTATTTTATAAGTTTTGTTATTATTCCATTGTGAAAACAGTATATAATATTAAGGGCGTCGGCCATCACCGCATTATAAATGATTAAAAAACGCATACTGAACAAAACCGCACATCATTCACACTCATCTTTTATCAGATTTTCGAATGTTTTCACCAATCAAATTGTGTTATTTGTTGTCGTAGATGACATCCTCAAAGCACTAACATTTAATAATAGTAATATTATTTTTGAATTGTCCAAAATGAATAAATTCCAAAATAACAGTTGCCATTTGATCGCCATAGGGCGTAACCTAATGACGCGTCTTAAAGTAAAATCTTTATAAACAACAGGATGAATTCAATTTGACGATTACAATTTTGGGATTTTTTTTTTAATATCAATAAACAAAAAAAAATAGAAAAATATTTATAAATGTTTATTAAAATAAATTTGTGTGTGCATGCGGTCATGTTAGGGTTCTAATGAATATCTGTGTGAGATCAGCTATTTTTGTATTTATTATTATAGGTATTGTAGGTATTCGCATCGGTTTTATTTAATCCATACGGTATCGAATCTTTTTTTGTATTCGGTATTGGAATAATTCAAATATTATCATGAGCTAATAATTGTAATTAGTAATCACTGATGAATAGTACTTGTTCATATTTGTTTTCAACATTGCAAGCCATGGCGGAAGCAATTTGAATTGACTCGAACATATTATGTTGTATATCAGGGGTCTCCAAACTACGGTCCGCGGGCCGCATCCGGCCCGTGAACAAATTTTCACCGGCCCGTGAACATATTTTCACCGGCCCGCCAAATGACGGTAAATAATCTAAAAATATGTATGTAACTTTGCTCAAAAAATAATTTCTGAACTTAAAATTCAATTACAACATCGTTTTTCTGACCTTGACGTCAAATCTGAAGAAATCAGTATTTTTTAAAAGCCATTTAGTTGTGATATTGAGAAGTTGCCTAGCACCCTCTACAAATGGAAACGATTGATTTGCAATGTAATGATGCATTAAGAATCAAATATAACTAAGGGACTTCGGTTGATTTTTATAAATTTCTCCCAGATACTCAATATCCAAATTTAAAATAATTTACAATTAAATATATATCTATATTCGCTATTATTTATTTGTGCGAACAAACCTTTTCTAAATTGAAATACGTTAAATCGAAATATAGATCAGCCATGTCTAGCAAACATTTGGAATCAATTTTGAAAATTGGAACAAGTAACCCAGAACCTGAATTTGATAAATTATTGGCAAAAAAACATCAATTTCATGCTTCTCATTAATAAAAATATATTATTAAAATTAAGTATATTTAAGTAGGCATATTGTAAGAAATATTTTTTAAATATTTAAAATTATATATATTTCTACAAAATTAAAAATTATATGTCTTCATACATTTTGGCCCGTTAAGAGCTTTTTTATTTTATGTGACCCTTGAATAAAAATGTTTGGAGACCCCTGTTGAATATCAATGCACCGTATCAAAAATAAATGTATATTAAATAAATTATTATTTAATCGCTGTCTGTATCATACACGCAGCTCTGCTATTAATTTAATTAGAGGACTTTTTCGTTATCTGTTCGCAATAATTAGCGCCAAGCTTTAGGTTAAAATTCAACTATTTGACATAAGTTTTGTTTTCGAATGGCAATTCGTTCAAAAATTAAGAACAAATAAAAAATATCATAAACAGGTTGTGAATTGTAATAAGGCACTTTATGAGTATTGTGTTGAATAGAGAAGGATATAATCAAAATTATATAATGGCGATTGTTGCGATATTGACTTAGTGTTGTTGAGACTTGAAAGACCATCTATAAAAAGGTGCATATACGATTGAGAGGTTGATGTGGTAAGTAGCAAAAAATGAATGATTGATTTTCCACTATGCATGCTCTTGACTGATAAACTGATATTCTCTATACACAATATAATTGCTTGCCACAATATTATATTATGATGGCAAGCAGCTCTTAATTTGATAAAGAGCAAAATGTTTTATATAGTTAAATTAAAAAATATATATACATCCGATGCATGTTGTAGTTATAGACAAATACAATATACATTTTACATATAACATTATATGCTTGTGACGGCGATCAAAAGAGCGATTTTATGATTATCGGCCAATCATTCTCTATTTCGATGTAGGTAGATTAAGAGTGTTCAAAAAATATCAGCATGCACCTATCATCTTTTAAACGGAAATTTTATCTCATATAACGTACGGAAAAAAGTAAAGTGCAAGTACGATTTTCGAATGAATAATACATCAAGCGAATTTTTCTTCTACCTCTGCTCTAAATAATTGTTTTCAAACCGATACGTCTGTATTATTATATGATGGCTATTATATACTGCCCACGGTATAATTACACAATGTTTCCCCGTCCGCCTTTTTCTATTCTGACGTTTTTCGTTATTTACAATATTTTTTCTGATCCAAGTCGTCCATCATAAATAGAATACCGTAAAACTTTTTAAAAATCATTACTTTTGCGGCGTCGTTGTGGCTATCACACATACAATCTATCGTTTCTGCGGTGTTGTCAGTATAATATGCGCTTGTGCGGCGTGTAAGAATCGTCACGTTCGCCATGACAATAATACCGCATGTGGGACGTCGTATACTGTATTACGAACGTCTATAATATTATGTTTTATGTTTTTCTTTTCGCAATATAGCAATAATATATATATATATATATATATATATAATATTCGCGACGCAATTCGTTGGGCGTGTCACCTTTTTATATACCATAACAAATAATATTGTGTATGTGGCCGTAATAGTAACAAAATATTATATAAAAGTAATGTAATACCGCAAAACCGTTCGTTGTCATCGTCGTGTGTTTGTGTGTGTGTGTGTGTGTGTGTGTGCGCGCGCGCGCGTGCGTGCGAGGAGAGGAAAGATAATAAAAAGTTTAAAATGTTTCATTCTCTTTAGTCCTATAGGCATATAGTCTTGATTATCGAGTATCGAGTTTTATAATAATATATTAAACTCTGTCTGAAACAATTAATTTTTCGACTTTATAGTGGCCCTCCATTATTTAATACAATTATCGTATAATATGATGTGTTGATTAAACCGTTTAAAGATTTAAAGATGAGATGAAATGCTACTAAAAAAAAATTAAAATTATATTATCATATATTGTTTTTCAGTTTTTGTATTATAATTATTTTATTTAAATTTTTTATAGAGACCCACGACGACATGGGCCATTGGATGTACAGAGGATTTAAAAAAAATATTATATGAGTTTACATTTAACATGTTAACTACCTATATAAATTATTTCATGTATTGTGAACTTTTTATTAAGGTAACTATTTTAAACTGTAGATTGGAGTTAGGCGACAGTGATGAATTTTATGATGTTGGAAGTTGCTTCTAAGAATGATTGAGCGTATATTTCAGTTATTGATTCGGGATATATTATTATATACTAAAATACTATTAACTTCAATATTATTATTAAAAGGATTTTTACTAAAATAATTTATGTAGAACTTGTATTATCTTGTGTAAATATTACAAGTTAAATCCCTTATTCAAATATATAGTGTAGTAGCCGTTCACATTAAAATAACGATTTGAAAACGCCCGTGCCCCCATATTGGTACCGAATTAACAGAACTATCTTTACCTCACGCATCGATTAATTTGTTTATTATCAAACTTATTCACCTAATGTTGTAAATAATTCACTGAAGTACGTATACTAAAACGATCCTCACTCCCAGTAATGCGGGGATGTAATATTTACGTACCTACCCCTAATCGAAGCATGTATATTATTGGTATTCAGCATGCTATGATGTATTTGCATGTTAACTTTTATAATTCGTATGCTTATGATTAAAGCGTAAAATCAAAAATAATGGGGATGATGTATAGACACGTGTTGTCAAACACTCATTTCCTCGCATTTGTTTAAAATATTTATTTTCAAATTTTTCATATGCCAATATTTAGTTAGCATATATGTTTGCACGACTGGTCCCGAAACAGCTCTACCGTTACCAATTGTATACAATAATAACCATATTTTCATAATTCGCACACGATATGCTCACGTATTCTGCGTAAATACTGCAGTAAATTACAATATTTGAATTTTAATCATAAAATGTGTGAGCATCTCATAACATGTCCTCAGAAAATTTGCTTTGAAAATGTCAATATTGAAATGGGACACACGTATGTGAAATATATAATATTATGTCATTACGTGTATATAGGTGTTTTGTATTTATATTTAGAGCAAAACGAAACATATAACATTATATTGCATTTTATTCGGAGCTCGAAGTTGGAAGTAAGAAAGTAAAAAATTTTAAATCCGTCGGGAAACACAAAAAAAAAAAAAAAAAGCAAATATGAGAGTTTTTACGTAAAACCATTTTTCGATTTTACATAGCAATTTTATTATTTTGGTGCAACTCAAAAACTAATAACTGTAGATACTTTAAAATTTAAATTTTTATCAAATGGTTATTTTGACCATTTTCCATACGTCATGATAACATTTTTAAATTATGTATGAATGTTTTTATTGTGCGTAAAAATCTGTACTAATAAAACGGAAAGAGAGGGTTAAATACAATTCCAATATTTTGAAAATAAACGGAGAGGGAGTGACTGGTGGACGTGATTACGTGAGTATACGTGTGATCAGAGTAGGGCATTATTCAAATAATTTTTTATTTCGATGATTATTTAGATAAAATTTTAATTGAATAAAAAATTATATTGAGCTCTATACAAAAATGTATAAATAGATTAGACATTAAGATATGAGATGGGAAATGTCCCATATAGCTATTATTATTATTAGATATTATTATTATTATCTTTATTATTATTATTTAGTTAGGTACTATTATTTAATTTTGTTATAGTTATTACAAATAAATACATATTTTACACTGTAGTAATCTAAATTAAAGAAACATATCTATTTCTTAACTTTTATTTATAGTTCAAAAGTAATTTTCCTTATAATATTATTTGCATTTATTTGAAATAAAATAAAATTTACAATTACTTAATTTATTGTTTTTAATATTTGCGTATTTAAAATTACCAACCAAAGTAATCAATTAATTAAACGAAAATTAATTGAATATTATTTTATTCGTATAAATTATACGGTATACCAGTAATTCGTTGTGAAAATTATTCGAATAATTATAAAAAAAAAATCCCTCGAATAATTTTTTATTCGAATATATATTTATATATATTTATTCGAATAATTATCTAGATAAAATTGTGCCCAACTCTGCGTGTGGTGACCTGAAAATTCAGTCTTCCTGCGTTACGCCTGCAATTCGAACTAGGAATGTATATTTTTTTAATATATATTTATTTTTTAATATACGCGCGTATTTACAACGTCGTCGTGACTTTTGTTCAGTTATTATTATATTTATTATACCTACAGTGTTTTATTTTATTCTTCGGGTGATTTTTCATATTTACCTATAACTACCGTCTTGACTTGCAATGATAAAATATTAAAACAATAATTATATAACTAAATGTCTTATACTAGATTTCTGAACAAAATATTATCGAAGTCGTGCATTGTGTGGCGGCGGCGCGCAGCGCAACGTCGTGAACCCATCGCCGCTCGTGCATGGGATCCTGGTATACGGCGGACTCGTTATGTGGAAATTTTCGCGTCGTCCGGTCGTCACTGTCGCCGTCGGCGCGTTCGGCCAACGGACGTTCGTATACCGACCTGTACGATGCATGCGATCCTGGTACTCGTCCGCGGTTCGTTCCGTGAATATTGCGTCGGGTACCGTACTTCCGCATTTCCGCACTTCCGGTTTCGACGTCGCTTTAATATTTTACAACATATTATTATTATTTCCATTCAAGGAACGTGGGTAGCGGATTTATGAACGGGGGCGTGGCCCAACTACCTGGCAGGTCACAGGTGTACAACAGATGGTTGGCTCGGGTGGTGGGAGACGGACGGGTGTTGCCCGACCACCGCACGTCAAAAATTGGTCGCCGCCGAGGTTCCTTCTTTACGCGCAAGGTTGTAATTGATAAGGAGATCCAAACCCCCTTCCCCTTATCACGGAAATTTTTAAAAGTAGTGAATTTGGTTTATTGACTATAATTGTATTAAGAATAGTTATTAAAAAAAGTTGGACTCACCGAAATCTGTTGTCAGTTACGGCCTTGTTTACGTGAATGGAGATTTTTTTTTTGTTTTAGGTATAATAATAATTGTGATATTTTAGGTAAATTTGATATTTGAACATATTTTTTTAGGTGTTGTCATTATTCAAATAATATTATGGTTCGTATTCGTTATAATCACGATTAAGATAAATCTTAAATCGTGGTTATGATCGGGTATGGTGACATCAATTATCAGTGTAGTCATATTATGCATCGATATATTCCCATTGTAGACAGTGATGTAAAACAATATTCGGTAACTATATAGGAATCACTTCTGGGAAAACACTAAAAATTAATATATTATAATTCTCCATAACAGAAAAATATTAAATATTCGTTATTTTTAATATTATTTCTTACCCATATTAATTCATCGATTTAATTATGGATGATGAAAATAAAATTTTAAAAAATGTATGTATTTTCTAAACATGAAAGTATTATATATTGAATTATTATATTGAAAAATTAATTAACAATTTTTTGAAGCAGGACCTATTTTATGATTGGGAGGAGTGAACAATAGAGGCCCAGTCTTTGGATAATATTGTAACTTGAAATTACTAGCTATTATAAAATATATAGGTATTTATCTTTATTAATTTATTATGGATTAACAATTTTAACCAGAAATAGGTATTAGCAATGATTATAAAATAATACTAGTATTGGATATTCACCCGTAAACTAACAATTTCTTAGAAAACGAATTTTCTAATTTTGGCGTGATTCAAAAACAAATAATCGTATAGACACTTGAAATGTTCACCGAATGCTGAAGTTATTAATTTCTATACATTTTAAATTCAAACTTGGATGGAATTAAATAAATAAACAAAGAATGTCAGTTATTTTTATATATAATTTAAAAATATTATTCGTGGTTACTTGAAATTTTTAAAGTATATGTACGTATTATTATATTTTATACACTCAATTAAATTTTCAAATGCAATTTTTTTATAAAAAATAATTTAACTCGCTGTATTATTAATAGCAAAATTAATTACTTATTAACATCAGTAACATTATAAAATATACTTAGTAATGTAGGCTGACGGGCAGTCAGACAGCTAGTCTTCGCTCAAAATGGTTTTTCGTTTACATAATGATTTTATATCACAGTGTATTAAAAAAAAAAATAATATACTTTAAAAGTTTCAAGCACCAACGAAAAATATTTTTAAATTGCAATGAAATAACTATAACGTCTTTATTCTTCATTTAAGTATCTAATTTCGTCCAAATTTTAACTTAAAATATCTATAAAAATCAATCACGTAAATATATTTTTATAAATTTTCGGTAACACTATTAAATACTTAAGAAAAACCTTGTTTTAAATTTTTAATCCTTAACTATAAAAACTAATCATTTTATACATTTTTAAGTACCAAATAATTTGCAAACATTTGAGGTTTTTATGAATTTGGTCAAAATTTGAACTTTAAATGCTTATAAAATAATTTTGCCTTTGTATTTTTAGTATTTTTGATCTGCTATTATAAAAACGTATGAGAAATTTTATATTAAATTTTCAATTAATTTGACACAACGAAAATTTTTTATCGATATTTATGGAAAAAAAATTTTAAAAAGTCAAAAATTATTTAGACCTACAATTAGTTCAAAAATTCTCAAAATATTTTTAAAATTTTTTGGTCCATAGAAAATGATAATCTTAATATTTAGTGAAAATTTCAAATGTCTACGGCTATTCTTTAAAAAAAAAACCTGAAGTTAGGTTAGTTAAGTTAGTCACTTGTACAAATAATATAGTTAATGATTATAAATTTTTGACATATTTTATTGAATAAACTACCTAATAAATGTAAGATGTATAATGTTTTTATATCTATATTCGTGGGGCATGTTTGATAACTATTGGAAGGAATATTATAGAAAATGTATAAATCGATGATAGGTGTTTATGCGTTGAGCTGTCACTTTAAATTAATCTATTTATAACACTTGACTGAAACATTTACCGTACACAATTTAATTTTATATTTGTATATTATTATGATTTATAACAATAAATATTATATTAAACATATAAGTACTTTGATAAATTGTAAAATATCAGTTTTCGAATACATGTATAATATAGAATACATTTCCTTGTTTTGGTACTATTAATCCCAATTTCGAATTTGACGTGAACATATAACCGATTCAACATGTTTACCAGGAAATAACTGTGGTTTCATATTTTAAAACATATATTCCTCATTTCAACCCTTGTCAATGCGTAATATTTTAACATAACCCATGAATTAATATATGCCATATTACATTAAGGTAACCTATTAGTATAATATCGTAATAAACAAAAAAATCGATCATAAATTTCAACGTCTATTTCGAAAACTAACATTTTACGGTTATTAGTTTAATTTATATATATATATATATATATATATATATAAGGTAAAACATTTATAAAAAAATATTCTTTTTTAACCTCTTGGTTCCAATATTATGGCACAAGAATAAATAGCCCTATAGTCAATAAGAACTCATAACAATATAATTTACATTTATGACCCATGATAAATAAACAGAAACCTTATTGTAAGCAATATAAGTTTCTAAGAACAAAACTATTATAAGTATGATGCCGAAACAATTATTCAACTTGTTATACCTTTACAATTGTAAAAAATGCATATATGTATATTAACGATTGACTTTTTTATGAATATGAATTTAAACATAAAAGTAGATGCTATATATGCCTATAATATCGGTGTAATATAATCAATACGGTCACAATTTTCTTTATAATTGTATCATTAATATTGTAGTTGTCAGTATAATATTATATAGTGTATAGAATACGTTTTTAACAATTAAAAAATGGAACACACCCCCAAATCTCAACCGACGCCAAGACATTGCAATCACCCGCACCAGAATCGGACACTCCTTCCTCACTCACTCATACCTAATCAGCAAAGAACCCCAACCAATATGTGAACCCTGTCACACCGCACTAACCATCAAACACATAATGGAAGAATGCCCTCAATACTCCCAAATCCGC
>JACXSJ010000188.1:133625-206328 GCA_014851325.1 Pentalonia nigronervosa
TTTTTCCTTTAAATAAAAAAAAAAAAAAAAAAAAAATACGTTTTTATTATTTATGCACAATGATGTAATACTATTATAGTTACTATAATGTCTTGGGGTTAACCGCATATTTTTCTTGTCGAGGCTCAGGTAGTTCGGTATTTATTTTTAAGAAACCCAATAATTAAATAAATAAATATTTTATTATTAAAACTAAGGCTACCACACCTACGGGTGTCACCCGGATATTCTGGTATTAATTATAAAAACCGGTGCATACTAATATACTACCGTCCGAAATTATTATCAGTGAGTTGCGTCCCGCCAAAAAAGGTTTAAAAAGGGTCATAGTCTATAATTTGCTAGTTGATTCCCAGTTTTTAATAGCATAAATTATTCATTACAGACTATTATATTATAACCGAATAGATTAATTACATGATTTCATTATAAACTTTTGATTAAATTACATTTACATTATCACACATTTAAATAAATATAATTATACAAAATATGTATAGATTATGTACGGATTATGTAAATAAACATAATATTAACGTATAACATATTAAAAAAATATAAAAAATATTTATTATTACAAAAAAATTTAATAAAATCGTCAATTGTCGGCTATATTTTAATCGAAAACTATTGAAATTGGAATTTTTAACTAAAAAATAAAAATAGTAAAACTATAATAAAGAGTAAAATATCGAATACCTATATCATTTAGTTCTTATATACATAGGTTATACCATCCTTACTTCACAATAGTGATATAGCCATTTACATTTGCAGCACCACCATAACTCATAATACTGACCACGGTAGTCTGTTATCGATAATATGAATTGAGTTAAAATATTAGAAATTAAGGTAAACAGTCAGAGAATTAGTGAATTCTGTATCAAAAACCCTAAAAACAATTTAGGTAAATCTAAATTATCATCGGATATATGAAAACATAGTTATTTGCCATATAATACATGAATTGTCTGCTGTTTAATCTATAATAATATTATCCATCAATTTATTAAATTTATTCGTTAAATAAAAGACATTTTCGAATCAATTTTTTTTTTAAGAAAAATATTTATTATGAATTGAAATTAATCAAGAACCGCGAACAAATTTCAATCGGTACTCGGAGCACTCGGGTACCTATCGACATGGCGCCTATGGATGTGACACAGTTCACTTTTCGACCAAATTTAAAAAATCTCGATTCTCTTTTCGAACAAAACAAACTGTTTAATAAATAATTTATAGAATATATAGAAATATAAACATTTTATATAATTGTATTAATATAAAATATATTATAGAAACTTATTAAATATATAATTGTCAATATAATTATGCAATTATATTATGCCGATTGTATATGTTTGGTTACAATAAAATTATTATTATTAATTTGTCATTAATTATTTGATCGGAAGTCGTCAAGTTTGATTGTTAATATATTTCAAAACTGATCGTTATACGTATTAAAGAGTTTTCTATATTGGGTACATTTAATAATTATTGACAAAAATTATATATTATTATTATTATTTATTTACATATTATTATGTACATTTTATATGTTTTATTTATATTTTTTATAATTTTTATAATATGTTTTTTATTTAACTATTAAAGTATATTATTTTAAACATTTTGTTTTGATTGAAAAGAAAATCGACCTTCTTTAAATTTGGTCGAAAAGTGAATGGGCTGAAAAGAAAAGGGTATGATTTTGGTCAAAAAGTATCGCGTACAGTTTAACGCGTAATATAATTCCTGATAACATGAAACCGATGTTAGTTCACGTCTTGTTGAGATCGCCTGCAGATAAAGATGTGAGCAAAGAATCAACGGGATTATTGCTTATTAAATAGGAAGGAAAATAATGTATTTACATCGGACATAATTAGTGTAGTTGTTAAATATCGTTAGGACGCAATTCGTATGAAAAAGGGATCTTGAGACGCAATTCGTTTGCTGTGCTATTATTTTGTAAATTGTACGACAAAATCTATAAAATAAGTTAATATATTATATTGAAAATTTGAAACTTTAAATACGATTTTGTTATTTAAAAATAATATTTTTATTTGGGCATGGGCCAAAATATCTTAGAGGTATTTATAATTTTATTAGGAAAGTATAGTTTTTTGAAATATTAATATTGTTTGATTAATGTTTGATAATAAATAACAAAATCGCTGTTGAACAATTGTTTATGTTGGTTGTGAGAGGTAGGGTGGTAGGGAAGACTTAGAATGATAGGTAAGACGTATTGAAGTGTATACATAATTAAAAAAATATTAATATAAAATAAACAATATTTATTTAATATAAAACATTTCTAATTATTCTGTAAATCTGTATTTAAAAACTGTGAACAATTTTTATTAACCCTCCCCCTCATCAACACGCGATCATTATGTTTAAGTATCTTACATAATAAATTCATCTCCCAAACAAAATAAACATTTCACAGTTTTGTTGGTAGCCATTACTCATTCTAATGATTATAAAAGCAAGCAATTTCTTAAATAGATAGCTTTTTTTCACCATTCTATTTCGTCAACTCTTTCCTCACATAAATAGTTATTATTGAGATGAAAGCATTTACATTTTACATCATTATATCTTATCAAAATTACAATTTTTATTTATAGTCATCACAAAAGTTTTGATGCTTTTTTTATGAGTAAGCAAACACATTTTAAAAATAACAAATATACCTCTATTTAAAATATTACCATATAAATTATTTAGTAGGTACGAATATTTAATTATGTAATCTAGGTATAATTATTTTTCAAATCTAAATGGTTGTAATATCCTCAAATATGAAAACATTAAATATTATTTTAATAACAATTGAGTTCAATCTTCAACAATATTTTTTCAGATAACTATATAACTATTATTTTTTTTTTGCAAATTGAAATATAATATGTTAAATATTATAGTCATAAAACCTAACTTTTAAATGCATAAATACAACTGAGTTTGACACTATTCGTACATCATTTAATAATATGACAATTATATCGATCAAATATTCAATGAATTCAACATGTAATTATTAATTAATGATAAATTTGAAAGGTTGCTAAATGAGCAATTGATTAATTTGAGAACATAGATAATATGACATTTATTAAAATTAATTAATACTTGGATTTAGATAATGCTATTATGATTAGACGTCATAATTTCAAGTTTATTTTCATTTAATATAAATATTATTAATAAATATTTTTTATAATGTTAAATTAAAAAGATTATCATATTATTATAGGCAAATACATTAAACTATACGTATGTCAAAAAATCAAAATCAAATATGATAGCATGATTTTTCATTATTATTCAGTCATGAATCAATAAATAATTATAATAATATGAATTTAATATGATACACTCGCACGACTGATGTGAACAATATTTATCGTGTCTATTCTGGGTAATAATGGACGTATTCAATTTCATTAAAACGGTGTCAGAAGTTAGTTAATCAAAATCATAAAAAAATTTCATGATCCAATGAAATGGCTGTTCACCATTTTAACAAACTCCAAAACTGTCAAAAACTCTCTAATAACCAATACATAAAATAACATCATAAATCATAATCCTTCGTGATTTTGGTGCAGTGACTTTTTAGAAACTTTGTCCGTTAAATATTACTTTGTGTGCGAATACTAAAAACAGATTAGTATATAATATTATGATTGGCAATCAATCGTACCAAAAGTCTTCTACAAATGGATATGGCTTAACACTGTTTCAAAAAACTAAAAAAACCATTATGATTAAATGCACGATTTTCTATATTGACTATAGTCGTTTTTTTTTATTTTACAAAAATCTTGGGAGCTTTATCGGAAAATTCAAAAGTTCCATCTTTAGTAAAATTATTAACACAGTAGTTCTTGTGTGACAATAAATTCTTACTTCGAAAACTATTATCTTACTTTCTATGATATAAAAATATAATATACGATTGTAAATAATAATTTCGACTCTGTGGACGTTTTTGTCTATTGCCTCCATAAAAAATATTATACTCAAGGAATATCTTACAATAGGGGAAAATCAATATTATTAACCCGCGTTGCACATAACCTTGAAACCTGTCTACAATAAAATACTTTTAAGTGATTGTCTTCACCTACGCCTATAAAAATTTATTCGATTGTTTTATATACACATAATATTATGTGTAAAAACACAAATTGGTTATTGAGTGAAGAGAGAGTAGTTTTAAAAAATTGGGACAGTTGTAATATATATAAATTTATAATTACACCTCTTCGATAACACAAAAGTGGCATATAAACGTATTTTTAAATTGTGTACTTATAAAATATACAAAAATTATATGAAATTTGTAATCTAATAATATGGGATTTTTCTATACAATTGTTAGCACAGTATTTTAAAATTTGTTTTGTAATAATTTATTTATTAATAATCTTTTAGTATGTATATTCATTAGAGGTATATACAATCTCGAGGAAATTTATGTAATTAGTTTCATCAAATAATACGCAAACAATTCAATCTGTTTCAAACAAATATAATTATATATAATATAATGCTAATCGTAAGATTTATTTTTTCTCTAAAATTAATTGGTTTTTTGGATTTTAACTAATAAAAATGCCCAAAAATTGTAAAAATCGTTAAGATTTAATTTAACAAATTTCAATTCAAAATATTATAAATTAAAACAAAACATTTGTTTAAAGGAACTAAAAATTTAACAGCATTGTTATTATATAAGTATATTTAACAAAAAATCACAGTCAATATTTATATATTAGAGGGTCACGTATTTTTGATAACGAATCATTTTCGCTTAAAGTACTTATCACGAACACGTCTAAGTCCAGAAAAACGTTTAAGTGTATTAAAATAAGGTATCATCTGGAAAAAGTGCTTACATAGAAAATAAAAATAATGGAAATAAAACGAAAGCACGCTATTGAGGATTTTAAGATGGTTTTAAAAAATAAATCATTTAAAAAACGTGCCGTCAAACGTAAAGCGTTTGCTGACTTTGGAAATTTATTATACCTATCCAATATAGAATATAGGCTGTACTTTTCATATACATGCGTATTTATATCTTTTGATTACTTACATACGTGTTACAGTTAAATGTTAAGTATTTGAAACAAATGTTTTATGAAAATTTGTTATTGAACATATAACAAGTATGTTCAATTAGAATATTTTTGTAAACTCTAAAGAGAGCAAACAACTAAACTTTTAACGATTTTTAGAGGAACTTAAAGTATTGAAACAGACCAAACTGTACCTCATACTTGTTCACGTTAAAATATCCACGTAGTTGTACTATATACTGACTGATTCAACAAGCGTGTAGTTGACGGCTGACCTCTATTTTCTCTTTTAACTATGTATGCATTTATTTTGGAGTTTTTAGGTATACTAGTAAAGACTATATTTTTAAGTACTTGGATTTTTTTATACCATTTATTATGTGATAATATGTACTATTTTTTTTTTTTTTTTTTTTTAATGAGTAATGACAACTACCTTTTTTTACTTTAAATTCTTAAGCAGATGATTATTTTGAAAATGTATTTTGATTAAATTTGACGTGTAGTTTTTTAGTTATTAAACTTTTTATACACATGATAATAATAATAGTTCAAAATAGTTTAATATACACAATAAACAGTTGTAATATTTAGTTCGGTATTTTTACTAAACATTCTTTTTTGGTTTCTCATTACACTCGAACAATTTAAATAGGATTATAAAATGTTTATAGGTAACATTATAATGACTATAGTTTTCAAATCATCGTAGCCTCTATATGTTTAAGCATATTTTCATAGAAAATATTATTTTATGTAATCAATAATATAAATTCTAATATTTCAGAAACTAGTTATTCGTCAGAATTTTGATTTAGATCGATCAAAATTGTCAACAATGCTATTAATAAATTACAGCAAATAAGGGCGTTACTTATTTAATAAAGAGAAGCTTGTATCACCACAAGACACAGCCCCTAAAATGGTCTTTGAGTACATATAAATATATAGTTAAAAGTCAAAATTTTAATAAAACTATAATAATTAAGTGCAAAAATTCAGGGGTTGAGACTGATTCTTAATGAATTACACCGTATAGTGCGAGTTATTTCACTCGGAGTCCATATTACATATTTTATTCCGTCAGCATCAAATCACTGTTATTATGATACAGACAAGTGGTCATTAAAATTGTGATGTTTAACTCTAAAAAAAATTATGCAAATATGCCCAAAAATATCTAAGTATGCTATTCATAAATGATATGTTAGAAATCTGTATTATTCGTTAAAAATATCATATACTTTTTTAATAGACTATTTATAGAAACTATACACTTTTCATATTCACGTGAGTTGTGATACCAACAATAATACCTACCTATGAGCAGTATTCAAATCAAATTTAGGGAGGACGGAGCTCTCATTTTTTAAAAAAAATATTTACGCAAACCCTTTCATATTATAAACTAATCAGTAAGACATTAAAATATTAAGGTATACACATTTCTTTTAACACTTTTAAATCCCTTCTAATTATTTTCAAATTCAAGCACTCTTCATGAGTATTGTTTACAGACTAGTATGTCTGTAAAAATATCTATCTATGTATGACACTATTTTGTATAGCGTGAATCATGCACAAGCCATGATAAATCAAAAAATACAAAAGCAATTATTTTTTTTTTAAATGTTCTATGAAATCTATCTAAAATATAAACAGTTTATCTATAAATGTATACAATTTACAAAAAATTAGATACTAATAATATAAAAAAAAAAAAGATTAAAAATACAAAAATATGCCATTAACAAGCAACAAAATACATATAAATGCAAAATAAATATTTAGCTATGAAGCCAAGACTACAAAAATATAATATAACTGTTTCTGCGTTAAACCGAATGGGTTTATAGTTAGGCCTGCAATATGCATGGCTAAAATAAAAATATGTGAAAGTCATAAACATCCTAATAGCTACACTGAGCTTATTATAGATTAAAATATGATTCTCGTGATGTGGAATTTTACACCGTTGAAAATGGTTGAATACAGTGAAAAAAATTAAAAAAATGATGATAATAAAAATAAATGGTAACTTATTAATTTTAAATTAATTGAATGGGTGAATTCAAACAGAAATGTTCTTAAGATTCAGGACAAATGGTGCGTAATTATAAAGGAATAATTAATTCTACAAAGATTGATCGCTGAATGAGCTTGAACATTCATTATTATTCTATATACAGTAATAACATTTTTTTCATTAAAGAAAAAATGCTAACGTCGTATCCCTCGTCGGAAATAATTATTGCGCAGTACCAATAGCATCTGCAACGTATACACAATTTTGAATTTCTCGTCACTATATATAATATATATTATATTATTGCAGTACAATATATGATAATACTCGGTAAAATAACGGAAAAACGACAGTTAATGAAATTCAAAAATCAAAACTCTACTTGGCAAAAACAAAAAGCCGCTCACATTATTAATACTTATTGTGACTTTGTGTTCAATTCATTTATCGACAATGAATATTAAAAGTAAAATTATAAAACTTTTATTAACGCACTGTCGTCGTAAAATACGTAGTAACAATAATAATAATAATATCAATGTACTACGCGTAGTAGGCACATCGTCCATGTTTGGGCTGTGATGAATTATATGACTTAATGATAATACATTAGTATAGGTAGGTAACATTTTAATATTTAATATAACGCAGTAAAAATGATTGCTTGTTTTAACGTCGAATCGATTTTCATGAGTATATAACTCGTAAACTATTTTTGTAAAAAATTTAATGAGTTCGGCACTGTTGGCATTGTTCATCTCTCGCGTCATTCACTCCCCTTGGTTTTGTTCATTAAAATAACGATCGAAACGGCAGTCGATTTCAAAATGACTACTTACGCACATTATAGTATACATTGACATTGTTTACTGTCTGAAAAGAGAATAATATCATAAACGGGAATTCCGGAAAGGAGCTCAAGCCTGAGTTCCGGTACGGCGGTATTCATTGTTATACCCATAGGTGCCTATGTATCGAGAGCCTATATAGTATACTTTTATAAGTCCCCCCCCCCCCGTTTGACGCACTGTTGTCGTTCGCGCCCGTTTGACGACGGAAGACTGTACTTCGCGATGGGGCGGTGATGATGATGGTGGTCGTGGAGGAGGGGGTGGCCTGCGCAGGATTCGGAGGAGGAGAGAAGTGGGTGGTATATAATATGAAATAGAAGTGTCCCACGCGCGCGCGACAGGTGGCGGCCCGGGCGTTTCTCGTGGGCGGATGAGCGTGAGGGCTCGCCGGGACGCACACTCGGAAATATCGATCGAGCAGCGAACACCTATTCCCCACGTACTCGACGCCCGAAAAAAACTTCTCTTCGTCGCCCGTGGTGGTTCTGTTTGGGGGGGGGGGAGCGGAAAACCGTCGTCGCCACCGCGGCCGCCGCCGTCTAGAAACGCTCCGCCGCCAGCACTGTGTCGTCATCGCGCCGCCGAAACCACCGACAGAACGCGACCGTCTGCACACCGAGAAGAAAGCACTCTGCAGCGCTTTCTGTACGGCACATAAACACGGTCCAACTTGCAGTACGTGACGTCATGAAGTTTTTCACTTCGTTGGTGTTGTCGGTCACCGTGACGGTGGCCGTCATGCATATGGCGAACGGGTTGCCCACCCCCGGTAAGGCGGACGCGGCAAAGATCCAAAAGAACATGGCCAAGAATAAAGGTGAGTTTCGACGACCACCGGCTGACAACCGTCCCCCGCCCACTCTCTCCCCGACTACCAAGGGCACGCGACCGCCACTTATGACATTATATTTCGCATACCGCGTGTATACTAGAAATGGGCAACTGGCGGCTAGCATACCTTTTTATCAGGCTCAAATATTACTTTATAACACATATTAGCGTTCTGTATCTGTATTTTATTTTATATTGATTCTAGTATTAAGTATTCATTTAAGTACTGAACTGCGTAGCTTATTCATTAAACGTCTAAATATATTTTTATAGAGGCATAGCTAACATAGCTATATAATAGACAATAGGTACTTATTTTATTTTATCAGTTTAGTCGTATCCACCGTGGTACACCGGTCTATAACGTTGGTTTTATTTTTTTCGCGTTTTGTAATTTTTCAAATTTTAAATCGTAATCACTTTTTTTCGCCTTCTATGCTCTTCGGCCTACTAGATTTTTAAGTTCTAAACATTGACCATCTAGTAACTTTGATTTGCCTAACCCTGGACTACACGATGATATTATAATATAATATTGTAGAAGTGCGGTGGCTTGTCGAATTTTCGTTTCACAATATCACAATAATTATTATTTTCGTATTATCATTTCAAAATAACGACAACAATACAATAACAAACGCCATCCAGTCCTCCCGTTTTTTGAAAATGTCTAAATGCGTCACAATGTGCACTTATATATTATTATATAATATTATGTGGACGATAATGAATGAGCACGTTTTCGTTTTTTGTTTTATTATAGCCAAGAAGACGCAGGAAGTACTCCAGTTTGGCAACCAGCAGAACAGACAGGCGGACACCAGAAACTACGCTAGAGCCGAAAAGAGACGTGAGTAGCACAACAGTAACAATGTTATACAATATTTGCAATATACCTACCCCAACAATCGTGCGTCGCACCGGAAGTATCGATTGTTAACGCAACTACGTACAATATATATATATACCTATTTAATATATATATTATTATTATACGCGTGTTTACAAATACATTTTTCGTCGTTGTATTGTTGTTCCCGTTTTTTAGAGGCACCTGATGATCACCACGACCCAGAACCGGTGCCCGACGTGAACAACGCCCTCGAACACTATCCCCAGCCGACCAGACACGAAAAGATCGCCGACCTCTTTTATAACCCAGGTAAGCGATTCGTTTGTTTTTATTATTATAATCACCGTATCCGCCGTGGACGGTAGTATACTAATATATATCGCATGTATTAGACACATTATAAAACGTAATACGTCCATGAATAATATTATCGCGTGTTTGAGTCGCAATAAATAATACATTGTTCCTAAGACCACTGACAGGATGTACAAGCTAATAAAGTATTAACCACACTGACTCGTCAAACGTATAAATTAATCACAATATATATTTTTTTAATAGTATCCACGTAATATTTATTATAGTCGTTAAAATTATTTCAAATCACTCTTCGATATATAAGATGACTAATGATGAGGAACTAAGTGCAAATTTCATAAAATGTAATTGCGCGGTAACGATATAAAATGGCAGCAAGAACCCAAAATAATGTGGCAAGCATTTGAAATAAATTTATGGATTTAAATATTAGTATACTACATATTATTATTATTATTCTCATTAGACATAGTAATACTCTTTATATTTTTCTACATACATAAAATATAGACATACATTATACATGAATGTATATTATGAAGCATATGATGCGTTTATACGTGGAATATCAACTACAGATAATTTATTAATAAGCATATGGTTTATCAGTAAGTATCTGTATCTAATAAAAAAAAATATCAAACGATAGTATTGCTTACAAGTATATATATATATATATAACAAGTACATACATAAATTCATGAACACAAGTATATTAGAGAATGAAATTGTAATGTGATACAGAGAAGTAAAATGTATTCTGTACTAAAGAAACATTCCTACACCATCGCCACAAGGGTTAAAGTAAATATTGATTTAAAAATATCGAAAAGTTTGTTCCAGAAAATGTATAACTAGAATAAAGAAATAGTCATAGTAATATTACCTATATTTGTTTTACGTTTATAAATCTGAATTCACATGGAACTATAATCTTTTCTCTCCTTTTCACGTGTATATACATAACAGTAATTGAATTTTGTTGTTATTTACTTCTTCATCATTGTTTGATCTGCTACTAAAATATGATTTTTTAAATTTATATTCTGAAGCCTTTTTTCCAATGGGATCACAATTCAATTAATTGATGTTTTATAGTAGTATATATGACAAATACTTGGTACACAATAGAATGTTTAAACTTAAATCCGTGTTTTATTCAATTAAAAGAGAATCTGATTTTAATTGTTAATCTTCAAAATAGGAATAATTTAAGAAAATTAAAACAATTTTTTTATTGAATTTTATAACTCATCTTAATTGAAATCCAAACAAACGCTATTATTGTATTGTTTTATATGATTTTCTGATAATTCAGGCAATATTAATATTTACTTTAAAATCAAAAATATATTGATTAATTATTCCGCATTTTGTATAAGAAACTCATCTTATATTTTAAGAACAAAACAATAATGTTTGATAAATAGTTAAATTAAAAAAAAAATCTGTTTATAATGCATAGTTTGGATGGAATTTTCATTAAATAATAAAATTCATAGGTGACCGTGTAATTAATTATTTTTATGTATTTAATCATGATTTTATAAAAGTATTTTAGTCACACAAGCGTAACAATTTCACGGTAAAATTACTGAAGTCGATGATAATGTTTTTAAGTTGTTCGTTCACAATTACAAAATATTTTATGTCACAAGTGTGTTATATTTTTTAGTAGCATTTGTAATCAATACCAAAATATTCTCTTTTCTCCAGTAATTTTAATGTCAGTATCATACGTATCAAATTTAAAATGCTCCAGAATTCGAGTAATAATATTACTAATTAATCGAATTGCAAATGTATTTTTAAATATATTAAAAATGTAATCAATATTCAATATGTTACCTAATCTTGTTTTGAAAATATGACAAATATGAAGTCAAACAAAACGGCCTTATATGCGTGTATGTCACGCGCCGTTCGGTTTCGATGATAATTATTAGTAATTTATTATTGAATTCAATCCAAATAATATTGATTAATAATTTTTATTTCCAAATCAAAAGCGACTAGATTAAACTTCACCACTATATAATTCTGTAGTAAAAAGTCAAAATATAGATTCTAGATGATTGTTAGTAAAACGTAATGACAAACAGCATAATATTATTACATTAAAATGCCATGCGCTAATGTGACAAAATGTATAATCTCGATAAAGCACATTATCCATAAAATATGTTCATCGTAAACTCTAGTAGACCACTCGCTGAGCTAATGATGCTCACGAGGGAAACTGTTTACATCAAAATATTAATATAAAATACTATATTTTTTTTTTTTAATTTTTACGACTATAATATTAAACATTTACAGACCATCGTAAATAAATTGTACATATCAACAGACATTAATGAACAATAAATTGTAAAACATTTTTGATCGTTTAAAATATATTTATTTAAATAGAATGCAATTTGTTTTTATTAATTTAATATTTAATAGGCACCTAGTAAATTAATGATTTAGAAACACATCTTATTTTCAAATTTTACTGTTTTTATATTTGTTTTACAATTAAGACATTGAAGTATCACAGTACATTTTCGTTATGTCAGAGATAAAACTAAACAAATACACACTACAAATAATAGGATTTGTAAGACCTTACTTAAGTGTTAAGTGTGTTTTGGTTGTAACTGCGTCAATAAATCAGCGTTAGGAGTGTCGAGACGCTTGATTAATAATGCCGTTCAATCACGAATTGGGGGTAACCTATATATTTTATTAACATAAAATATAATACAGCTGTTAGGCAGAATTTAAAGATCTTGGTTTACTCTCAATTTTTCAAGCAGCACATAATATAGTATAGTATAGTGCACGATAATGACACCTTATGTATATTGAAGAAATAGCAATTGTAAGGTATGTTATAAAATTGAAAAACCTATTCTGAACGAAGTTAAGTCAAAACTACGGTAAATGACATTTATTAAAAATGTTTCAATAGTTATTTAATGTGTTGTTAATCTTCGCGCTTTGAAAAATACTGAACAAAATCGAAAACTTACCAATATCATAATATTTACTAATTGACAAGATTAGCAAATTCCTGCAATAATAGTTAGTGATTCTTTTTTTTGGAGAACTTCTCTTGTGATACTCTAATGTATCAGAAAAAGGAAGTATATAATATTTACACTTTTTAAATATGATTATTTTGAACAGAATTATCTATAGAAACTAATTAAATCCGTATATAGTACTACCATGTATAAATATAAATAATTTATTACTATACATAAAAAAATTAAAGTGTAAGTGTTCACAATAAATGAAGTTTGAAAATTACGAATTCATGATAATTACTATTTATTAATTTAACTGTAAAATTGTCTTCTAAAATGTAAATATTAAGACTACTATTATATTAAAAATGAAAATGAAACCTTTAAGAATCTTTATTATATTTATATTTAGTTACTCAGACCATAATCAATTTGAAATACATCAATATATACATTATAACTTATAGTTATTAAAAAAAGTAGAATTGTAGTCAATTGACATGTGCACATAGTATAATCGATTTGAATGATGGAAAATAAAAAGATAATCATAATCATAATAATATATTTGTTCAGCTGCAGAATAATATTTTAAAAAGTTTTTATATTTCAACGTAAATAAACTATACAATTTTAGTACCTAATCTTCCTTTTATATTTAAAATAAAAAGCTAATATTTAACGAAAACTCTTCTGTGAACTACATTTATAATAAATAAAATTGTAGCTATTTTTTATTATTATTTATCATTATAATATTCTTTATTCGATTATTTCTAGTTTGATATTTGCATTTAGTTAAAAACGATAAATATAATATTTATATTACGGTTCTTATTTAAAAACCTTGTACTTTACTCTAAAGTACAAGGTAAAACTAACCTTTACTTTAAAAATTAAAATTTTATTTTAAATTTCCGTCTTAAAATCAAATTTTAATTTAATATTATTGAATTTAGTGATATTATATACTTTTATATGTACATATTATTATGTTTTATTTAAACCTTCCGATTGCAGTATTAAATTCTGTGATAAATAAATAAATGCTTTATTATGGATTGATTAATATGATTTGTATTTTTTCCAATTTAGAAATATTATTTTGTTCTATGTTATTGTTTAAGTATTCATAGATTTTTTAAAATATTATTAAAGTTTACTGCTGGGTAATAAATTACAGAAAATACATTTAAATTTTATACTTATGTATTAAAAAGTCAACAGGGCATTTAAAAAGTGACTAATAAAATTTTTAGTTGACGTAACTCGAGAGTGAATAATATTATTATATAAATACGTAACACGTCATAATTAAATTCATGTTATAACACAACATTCATTAAAATGATGATAAAATATATTAGATTTTATATAATGTTGTAATCAGGAATGATCCAATGTGAATGTAATTACACTATTTGTACTTTACCTCGGAATAAAAAACAATTTAAAAACAGTTTGTAATTTAAACGTATTTAAGAATCATGTAATTCTATTAAAAAAAAATATATATATATAACATAGTTTTGGCGTAATACAGTCTTTAACTGTTTAATTTCATAAAATAAAATCACGAAATTTTTAAAAGTTATTTTTTTATTAAACATATTCTTCATATTCTTCAGACGCGTAATTTGAACACATTATTATTTTTTTTTCATTACAATGCTGGCCTACTCTGTATAACAGTTCTATGGAATATTGAAAATTATCGGCTTTTTGAAAATGTCGACAACCACACACAATTTATTTGGCGTCTGAATAAAAAAATTATCCTTCGATTGCAATAATTTATTGCGGTGTTTGCCAACAAATAAACATCTTTTTTTTATTGTCATTACAATATTTAATACATTCACCATAATTATTTATTTATATAATCTTAGAATTATATTGTTAAATTATAGTTGTAATATTTTATTCATTAGAAGACATTAATAAATAATAAGCTATCACAAATTATCTTACTTTTAGCTTAGCAGGTCCGTTGTATTAAAATTACATACACAAGGCGCCGTGTTACAAAAATGATAATATTATTATAATGATATATTTATTATAGTTTTATATTACTTACATCATAATAACAATAAATATTTTTTTTTCTATTGTACATAATAAGTAATTATAAATTGATAATTTGTTCATATTGTTCAGTTTGCTTCTAGTTTGTCAATTTTAAAAAGATTATTTTACTGTTTAGGCTTTATTCTACCTATTCTCAAATAGGTATCATATTTATTTATTTGTAAAAATACATCAAAAACAACAGTTTGGAACTTGGATCACTATAATTCTCAGCAAATATAATGAATTTTAATTAAAAGAGTATTTATTTACCGCCGTTTTGATCCGAGTACTTAAATCAAGGCGTTCTCGATTCACATACCAATTTATAGATATTAATGCTTGTCTATCGCGTGCCTTCATGTGTACATCATATTATCATAAACTATAAACGTGGATGTATTATGAATTTATGATTATTGATTACTACTATGTCGACAAACTCCCTGACAGCAAGATGATTGAACATAATAATTATTTTAAATTCTACGGTATAAATACAAACTAAAATATTACGAATCACACAAATTAACAAAATATTGTGTGTTTACTGTTTTCGTTGTTTGGAATAAATTTGTATGTACTTAAATATAATTCACACGTATAAAAGTAAATGTCTATAACTTATTAGTGAACAGGTAAATTAATAACAAATAATATTATATAATATTTACTTGGAAAAAAATTAAAATCGAAAATAATTATCGCATTTAAAATACGATCATGTGAGCGGAGATCAGTTCATAGTCAAAAGATTGTGAACAAAACAAGCATACTGCATACACACATTGTATAACCAATAAGTTTCCTCTTCATAATTAAAGTATAATTCAAATAATTCAATTGATCTAATAAATTAGTTGTAACCTAAAAACCATTCAAAATGTTTTCCGAGAAATAAGCAATATAATATTATAAACACTACATTTTTAGTTTAAATAAAAATTAATTATTTTAACACAATAAATGTTAATTAGGAGGGATTTGTTTCCTTTAACATGTTTTGTTTGGGCGATTTTTAATTAAAAGGTTCCATTCTTGCATAGTATTGGATAGTAGATATAGTAAGTTTCCTACAGTAAACAGTATAATAAATGTATATTTTAATAATTGTATTATATTGTACGTTTTCGTATTACTTCAATTAAAATACATTAATGTTTCACAGTTTCCCATTTCTGTTTTAAAATATGTTTAATTTTAATGAAGTGTTCACATATACGTGGTTAACTATATTCATGGTACAATTGTATTGTTTAAGATTCCTACGGAATTCAATCACTAGATGCTGATGACCGTTATAAAAGAAACGCTTACCATTTCGGCTCTCCGGTTAAGAGGAGGTAAGAAACAATGCCTATTATAGCAATAGCTTAATGACCACAGTTGAACTATATACATTGAACGTCGTCATCGAATATTTATTAGGCATCAAATACAATAGAAATGAGGGAGAATTTATGTAAATTGCATTAGATATTTAGATCCAATATATTCTTTTTTACAACACATTATTTATACCAGAGTATAAGCACTTTTCTAAAAACACGTCCATTTTCTCAATTGCAATTTTGATATTATCAACGGTTTGTAGCAATTTAAATGCACCTGCATAATGTTTTGGTAAAAAGTGGTTCTAGAGTATACGGTTCTTATTTGGACAGCGGACGTGCCAAACGCGACTTGCCTTTCGACCCAGAAGAATTACTGGCGTTGATGTCCATCCTGGAAGCGAACAAGGCTCGAGACAAATCCAGGCATGTAACCAATAATTAATGATAATAACAATTTATTTTTATTTTTATTATGCGTACTTATGGCACAATATGTATTATGATTAATATTTTTATAAAAAATAAGAAATCGCAGTATTATTTGATGATTGGATATTTTAATTTATTGTCGATTCGCTACTTTTTGAACTTGTACGTTAAAATGTCGTTGGGTTGCAAAACAAAATATAACAGTTGTAAGTTTTGTAAGTATCAGTTTTAATTGTATTATTTCCACTTATTATCATATAGTTTTTTTTGATTATTACAAATTTATTGTGCGTTTGAAAGTTGTTGTAACGAAGCCGACAATAATTTATGACACAAATATAATATGATATAATATTATTATAATATAATAATATATATGAAATTATATTATAATAAATCATTATTTTGTTAATATCACATTAAACTTCTGAGAGTTGAACGTTTTAGTTATACACGTCATAACTCATAACCGTACAATTGTATTTTGTTCGTACAACAATATAAAATATAGAATCTATGTCGGTCTAATGAACTGTCGAGGCCAGGCCTCGGGTGGTCATTTTATAACTACAATAGAAAATTGTAATATTATAAAGGGATGTCCTTCTTTGACAAATTTGCACAGCCATGTTCAAAAAGATTTATACTATAATATTATGTAGAAAATATTTAGTGTATAGTTAAATTGCACACGGTTATTGTGAATTAAATATGCTTCAAGTGTTTCAAGGCCATATCCTGTAGAAATTCTCAATTTTTTTCCCAACAACGATTATATATATTCTTAACGCTTTATGTTCAAAGACCTTGTACAAGGCAACTATGAGACTCTACAGTGATATTGTAAGTGCAACAATAAGAGAATATAACGTATTTTTATAAATAATACAAAAACTAAAAAAATTACGTTTGTCATTCATTAGAAATTACAAAAATGTCGTTTTTAAAATAAAAAAAAAAAATGTAATTTGTTCGCCTCAAAGTCGATTATAATGTTTTAATCACATAAATATAATATAATGATTTAAAGATTAGTTTATAAACCAGCGGAAGGAGGGAGGAGAGTATAAAGGATATTTTTTAATCATATGACATTTTTTTTATTGTATAATATTAATTTATTAAAAATAACCATCGACTTACCAACACGTATCACTTTTATTTTTAGACGTCCCGCACAAAATTACGGTCAAAGTTATGGACAAAGTTATGGACACGAAACTATTCCGTACGAAGAAAATGAAATACCAGAAGAAGATGACGAAGATGACGTCCAAGGTGAGTGTTCAAACACTTAAAATATCACTACGTTTTACTACATTTTAATTCTATAGTACAATAAATATATTAAACGTACACTCAAAAAGTCATACATTATTGTATAATTCGCACGTACCTACTTTTACTTTCAATGCGTCGTTACGATTTTCTCCTTAAATGGGATACCGAGGACACACGTTTTTTTACTGATGTTTTTTCTTCAATTATTAGTAGCAACCATTTGTCCTGTTTGTTTTTCTAAAGATTAATATTATCCCATCACATATACCTAACTCAACCGGCTCATTGATATTATTATATTGTGCATAATAATCTATAAAATATATAATAATAATAATATTATGTTGTTATAGTCTGTGTCATTTCTTAGCTCGTTTACTATCGACAATCATTAGTAATTATTACTATACCTAAAATAATAATAATTATATTGTATTTTTTGTTGTGTTGTATAGAAGTCTGGGAGGAGCGCCCTGTTGTATTGGCCCCGTCGCCGAAAGATTTCTACATCAATAACGAGTTCCAGCGCAAGCAGAGAGCTCAACGTGGATCCAAAGTATGATAAAAACAACAGAATAAAATCCTCACATCTGTGTAGAATAATTATTTTCAGGGTCTAAACCACTATCAAGAGGAACCGCAGTACTATAGATTGTCAGATTTCTACCGCTATTACAACTACTAAACATAATAATATATGTTATACATAATTATAACAATAATAATTATAATATACGAGTACGGCGATGCTGTTTCACTCATCTAGTGGCATTTATATACTTTACCATCATCTCTAAATTATAATAAACTTAACGTTAATATAATATTATGTGTTGTACTACTGAATCTACAAAAATTAAGATATATATATAATATTATAATTATTATATTATACTATTTACCTATATTATATTTATTAAAATTAATATATTATATCAATGCATTAATAATATCAAGATATATAATAATGATGCGGTTGTAAGTTATAGAAAAATGTTTAATTGTTTTGAATTTTAAATCTTTTAAAATTAAATTATACGATTTTAGAGTGTATTATAGTATTGAATTTGCTCGCGCCATTATACAAATAATTATATACATGAGACTATTGCATTACGAATTGTGTCCATAACATATTTTATAAACATGTCTCATACTCGCGTGGTGGATAACCTCTTTTAATGGATTCATTTTATCTATTCTGGTGAAATTATCTTTATCTTATAGGCATTGTGTGCAAAGTACGTATTATTATCATTATATTGTTTGAGATTCACGCGTTACTGTACTAAGCCCTGTAAAAAGTCATAAATTTATTGCAATGTATCGGTTACAATCAAATACCGTCTGACGTCACACGCGGTGTTTGGTTTTAGTGGCGTATTCAGGACTTTTTTAAGAGGGAGGGTAAAATAATATAATATATAATAATAATATGCTCACTTTTAATATTAATTTCATTTTTAATCATATAATATACTTAATAAAAATTACACTTTACGTAGTTTTAGTCCTCAATTTCAATTCAACATTATGTATAGATACAACAAAGAAAAAATGTAATACGAAATTCCTTATAGCCGTAGGTATAATATTTGAGCAATACGGAAAATAAAAATAGATAATACATCAATTTAATTTTATTTAAAACGTTTATTTTATTAATTACGTTTTATTCAGATACAGTATTATATAAAAAAAAGTATTGGAATATTTATTTTTCGGTATTTTGTTTTATGAATAAACTAATTATATGGTAAATAAATAATACAAAAATAAAAATTTAATTAAATATGACAAAGTGCGTTCAATCAATCAATCATAGAGCACTTACACCTATAAATTGTAAAACAATTATTTTATAAATCGTGTAATAAAAATTGAAATATGGTACAAATATTATTACAGTTATCAGTGAAAAGAGACGATTTGCAATCGAGCAACCGAGGGGCAAAGTCTCCCTAGAGTATAATATTATGTTTGATGTTTATACACTACCTACGTAATTGTTTCCTGAATTCCAGACGAATAGAGTCTTCTCTGTTCAACAAGAGAATGCACCGATTCTGCGCATCCTCACACGACACCCTACTCTGGTGAAACCACAGGCAACCTTCGATGTCACACAGGGATGCGCAGAAGAACCGATTTTCGTCGAATCGCGGAGCATTTTCTCGCGGGACAGAGGATTATAGATACCATTGTCTTTGATGTCACCTTAAGACTTCCACGCCAAGGTTATAATAATAATATAATACAATTTATTTTGATCGTACTTTTTAGAGTTCAGAACCATCAATAATATAATTTAATACCTACGTCATGAATATGTCCATACAAGTGACGTATAGACAACGATGGTGTTTCTTTAAATTGATTTTATAATAATGCTCGGTAGCGGCGATGACTAATGATGGTGTGTCTAAAATATACAAATAGATTTCTATACTGCCTCCCGGCAACAGCGACAATAATATCACTGCGCGCAATAAGTCTCGTTTTGTCGGCGGTGGTTACATTATGTAGAGGTCTTATTATTATTATATAGTTTAATATTGTACATTTAGCGAAACGAGTTAAATTTAGCGTAGAACATTTATATCAACTCACGACAACTGCTGCACCACCGCCACCGCCATACATATTATATTATATAATTTACAGGGCGATTATTTTATCTCGAATCCGGCAATATCTCAAGAAGCACGGAGAACTTTTTGTTTTATAGAACAGATACCTACTTATCGTGATTAGAAAAGTTAAATATTATATTATATTCTTAAAAGTTTAAATTAAAAAAATATATATATTTTATTTCCCTAGATGAGATGCTTATATTGCATAGACCACGGCGATAAAATAATCATTCTGTACATACCATACAATGACGATACCTATATAATATTATAGTTGGTGCAAAAATAAACGTCGTTTTAATAATATACCGCCTCGAAAACGATATGCGAGTGATGATTATAATAATATTATTGTATATTAATGTCGTTTGCCGCCATTCGTACGAGTTACGTGGCCCACGCCAAACCACGATTATCATTGCTACTTTTCGCCGTTGAATCGCCGCCGAGTGGCGTTTACCGTCTGAAATTACAGATTAGAAACTCATTTTTTATTGCGAGCGGTGTATGCGATGCTGTGATGAGGCGAGTTGACGTCATTAGTGATATGTCACCACCCAAAATATAATAAAATAAAGTAAACATCCGATGACGACAAATACTACTTACTATAATAACACCATAGTGTTGTCAATAATATTAGCATTGTGTTAATCTCTCTGTCGTTTTAGTCACGATATTATCTGTCAATTTATAAGTGGTCAATATTTTTTCCGTCTCGTTGTCAAGGGTTATTTATTTATTCATAATAATAGTATTATAACTTCGTAGCTTCAAAAAGATGTCGTTTAAATTATCTGTCCGATAGTTCAATTAGGTACACGTAGTAGTATAGGTACTTATTGTTGAACCACCACTCGTTTTCGTTCTCGTTTGCTCATCTTTGGAGCTGTTTTAAGCCATTTTGTCCCCAGAGGCATCAATTTTTAAGCAACCCTCTCTTAAGCCCATATTATTAGGAATAATTTGAAGGGATAAAATCCCTCCTCCCGATATTGTTTTTTTTTACAATTTTAATTAGTGCGTATTAAAATGTCGACATTTTATCTCAACCAAATAAGATTCTTCCTTGCTCCTGCATTTTATTTTAGGTACTACATAACTAGGTTGTAATTACGCTCTTCTATAATTACTAAACAATATATTATAACATACTGTAGAATAATCATCTCATAATTCATAATGTAGTTAATTTTGTTTTGTTTAATTTGAGTCATATATTGAGCCGAAGGAAAATCCCCCCCCTCAATAACACGGCTCTGCTCATCTTAGCATCATGATATGTATCTATGACATTTTGTATCAATAAGTAAGGTATAAGTGATGTAATAATATAATAGTTACATTTTTGAAAATCAGCAATATTAACGTTATATTATTATTTTGTACGCTGATTTTTTTTTTCAGAAATTAATTGTAAGAAGATTTCCAATTTTAACACCGTTATATATCTAAATGTTTAAGATTTACGTTAACAATTTAATTTATAAGAGATTCGGTTAGAATGTGCTTAAGATATATATTTTTTTAAACTGTGTTATAATTTGCAAGTTGATATAGTATTTTGTAAATTTTTCTGGGTCAATTAACATAATTAAGTTTCTCATTCTTGAAATATTGGATCCAATATGCATATATTATTTTATGTGAAAAATGGCAGTAATAAGCCTATGACTTCTATAGTATAATATACTTAATAATACTAATTTAATACATATATATATATATATATATATATATTATATTTTATTGTTATCGAACTGTTTGTGACTGTAAGTTATTATTATTATTTTTTTTCCATTATTTATTATTAGTTTATTTTATATTTTGTGTACATTTTTTTTTCATTTGTGTTTTAGTTTTTCACTCTTTCCGGATTCCATCTCATTAAACCGGTACTCAGTCTTATTGCTTAATAAGAGCTAATAGATCCACATAAAAATTATAAGAAAATTTTTAAATAAATAAATTTCTGTCGCATAAAAAATTAGCTATTTTCGCGTTTATAATAATATTTACAAGTGTTACATTTTGTGTGGTAAGAAGTAATAAACATGTTTTTGCATTAGTCATACATAGGTTATGACTCATAACTACTTTTCGCGTACCTATAATTTATATGGTAATCGGTCAAAAAGTCCATGAACAAATAGTTTATTTTGAAAAAAGTCGGATAAAAAGTCCGAAAATATAAAATTATTATTTATTAAAATATGTATTTATTTTCTTATTCAATATTGTATTTAATAACTGATTTTTCTTATATAAAAGGTATACCTATAAAATTACAATTATTGTCAAGTGCAAATAGTAATAAATTAACTAATTTTATTATTGTAGTGTAGATGATGTTTGTATATTGACTAATTATTATTACAGTGTGATCGATCTTTGTATTGACTAAATACATTTTAATAATATTTGTAAACTATATGTAGGTATAAGGAATAGTAATCAAATATAATATTGTACAAAAAAATTAATTACATTTTTAAATTAAAATTTTGTGAATAGAATATTTTGTATTTTCAGACTTTTTGAAATTAAAAAAATAAGTTCGGAATTTTTGTCCGACTTTTTTCAAATGGACTTTTATCCTCGGTACTTTTCGTCTGGGATTCAACCTATATATTAATTAAATTTGATATTTTTAGATTTATTACTGATTATTATTATTATTAGAATTATTTGGCATGTCATAGTTAGAAGTTTTAAATTTTAATAGTAAGAGCTAAGATGAACGGAAATACTATAATATTTTGGCAGAAATATTGAACTTGCGACATAATGTCATCTTCTTTATGCTTACTACACATGAAACGTAATTTTTTATGCCGTCTGTTCTTACTCTCAAACAATTTAGCAATATAAATAATACTCTCAACTATTTTCGCTTCTGATAGAACAAAAATGTACATTGCATTGCTCTATAATCTTAGGAATAAATTAAAAATAGGACTGAATAGTATAACTGATTTTTAAACACTATTTATTAACAAAGAAATAAGCATAATATACACAATTTTATAGAAAAACACGAGATTATTTTTTTATTATTTTTTTACTCCATTGAAAAAATATATATTCAAAGTGCAGTGCGTGAATCGGTGCGAGTATAATATAATATTATACCTAATTAACGCGATTTTAATTGCCATGGAAAGAAGATGAAAAACAGTACACGCGGGCGGTAGTTTTGAAATCGCTTAATCGTCGAATACCAACCATATACGATGGCCGTGCGTTAGAAACACACCATGACGAAGGTCGGGAATATAATTATTAAAGGAAAGGTATTTATTTTTTTTTACTGTGGTCGAGAAAAGACGTAAAAAACAAAAAAAAATATATACTTTTATCATTCGTCGCTGCCACTGTCGACTATACCACGATGATGACAGCCGCGTCGTAAATCACAATTAACTACTTGGCATAATATGTTATTATTATTACTACAAGTGTGTTTTAAGTTTTTCGAATTTTATTTCCCTCTTTGCCGATCACTGGGCAAGTTCGCGTCAAATACATAACACCTGGACCATCAGCTGATGTCGATAAAATCAAGGCATTCGATACCTATACATAATTTAATAAAAAACAATATGTGGAGTACGACAGGTGTCACGCGTTGTTGTAGTATTACGCAATATAATACTATTCAACCGATCACTCAACGCTCTATAGGACAGTGTTTCCCAACCTGGGGCGCGCGCCCCTCTGGAGAAATTGTACACATTGCTGGGGAGGCGCAAGCAGTCACCATAATTTTTATTCAATAAATTTGTTTTACAAAATATTTTATAGTTTATTTGTAAGCTGGTATACAAAAAAAACAATTTTTTTAATTTATAGGGGGGGGGGCGTGAGATTTTTGAAAATCTACAAAGGGAGTGTAGAATAGAAGCAATTGGAAACCACTGCTATAGGACGATGTGTATTTCTAATAACCAAGAAACAGAGATTCATAACCAAGATCTTTTGATTTTTGAGTTATCCTAATGGATATTTTTTTTTCTATATCTGCCTTATTAGGTATAATATTAACTTTAATGTACTTGAATTGTATATATTTTAATTTTGTTAAACTGCTATCTGTACTATAGTCCGAGGCCCGTATTGAAATAAAAAATAAAATAAATTGTACTTTCAACTATTTACTATACTGAATTTGCACAGTTATGTTTGATCACTTATCTGTAAATTAATATTATGCTGTAGCATCTAGTACTAACCTAGAGCACTATAATATAATAAGTATTAGTTCATTGGTCGCTTTTTCCGTATCCCGCTTTACAACGTTTGTGTTCATTACAAATAAAAAATAAAACTGTTTATTTACTTTTAGTTAGTTAAATTTTTATGTATTTTTTTTTGTAAACATAAGTTTCATTATTACTAAAAGCAAAAACCTCTGAAATAATTGTGAACCACCGAGAGAAATATAATATTATATCAAGGGCGTGGATTTGAATGCGAAATGTTTTTTTTCCTAAACGCTTGCGCATTACTTTATCCACCAAAAATGCGTTTTAACCTTTAGGAAGTGTAGATTTATAATTTTCTGTTTTTATTTTGCATTTTTTTTTAAAAATGTTTTCTTATATTTGTTACATATTATATGCAGATTTGGTATAGTTTGCAATAAACGATAATGCAATTTATTTTTGTTTTTTAGAGCGATTTTGGATCATAAGTGAAATTTAAAAACATTTTAATTTAATTTTCTAAGTTCTGAATACAGGCAGATATTATATTATAGCAAAAAATAAATAATGACGACATCCCGCACGCCCATGAGCTAATATACCCGTGCGGATAGTGCACGAAATAATACTATATCTGTTCGTTCGTATGAACGGAAAAAATCTTATCATTCGTAACAGTAAGATTCGGCAGTGTAGAAATAAATGCTTCTATAAAAAAATGTCCACACAACATAACATTTATTTTTTGGTATTTTACTTTTTATTTGACTTCATGCTTTATTGTCAGTTAATTCCGTTGAATACGCATTATTAGTTTTCTTTCATGTATATTTTTTGAACAATTGGGTGTGTTCTTATATTTTTTTTTTTTTTGAAGTTTCAAATTTTTTTATTTTATTTGTTATTTATAAATTTTCTATTTTATTTTTTTTTTACGTTTTAGGACAATCTTTGACAATATTGTTTAACTTTTTGAGCTTTTCACAAAAAATATGAGTTTTTCTTTTAGTATTATTATTATTACATATTTTTTAGTGCGCATTCAAATCCACTTCATATAATAATGATAACGATAAAAATACATATTTACTATTATAATACATATTAAAATAGTACGAATCACGGTGTAGTAGTCGAGGCTCGCAAACCAGACAAACCGGTGTAGTTGCGGTGCGAGTGCAGTGTGCGTGCGTGCGCGCGCGATCGGCCGAGAAAGGTGCACACGATGTGCGCGCGCACGCGTCGAGTTCGGCCCGGCGCAAACAGTCGGCCGGTCGTCGTAGGACGGTGGTCGTCGCGTTGTGCAACCGGTTGGTGTCGTCGTTCTCCGTTTACTACCCATCTATAATAATACGTCTCACGTCCGATCGTAATAAATATAATATTATCAAACCGTCACGGTCGTCGGACCTGACAGGTAAACGCATTCACATCCCCGGAGAAGTCTTGTCGCGGTCAAACTTTCTGTTCCTGCGATGGACTACCACTACGACGTCATGAACTGCAGGACACCCAAGGAACAGTTCGCCGAAGGGGTAAGTGTACCTTGTCAATTTTTTACACTCCACTCGATATTTTCACCTCCGCCCTGACCGACAACGATGACCGTCGTGTACGAGCGATTGGCGAGAATTGGCGGCCTTTAACCTACAGAGACGAATAATAGTTATGATTATAATAAGTCTAACCACCGCGGTCACTTTATCAAGTTACTATTGCGTGATAACTCTACTCAAAAAATGTAAAGTTGATGACTCGATGACTTCTATCTATTAATTTAGTAGTAACCCTCGGGTAGGGTCTTATACGCATATAATGTTTGTTATTATCGCGACTTCATATGCAAGTCCTAGGTACTATAATTTTATTCTACTTACGGTACACGCAATATTAACGGGACGGACCGTTGGGCTTTCAGAAATACCTGCGCATATATTAAAAGTACTTATACCTATAATTATTATGTTACTATTCACTATCATAAACGCCACAAATAAATTATAAAAAAAAAACACGTTCTAATAGATGTATAAAGGTATATGGTATATGGTTCTGCGATTTATTTTTGCTATGTCTAAGAACAAACAGACTTTTTAACAATGGTCGCGTGAGTCGACATTATATATTATATTGTACAATTTGTATAGCAGTTCTTTACGTCCGGTATTGAACTCGAGTGCTGGTCAGTGAACTGAACGACCGGTAACGCACGGAGCTCGTACATATTATATTATATACCTAGGTACATAACAATATAACATAATCCGTCGGACACGCTGTCCGAATCACCGAACGCATCGTATCTCCTCGACTAGCCATCTAAATATACCTATTTTAACAGAACCGACAAGCATGACGCACCGTAGTTACGTTTTGTCGACATCGCGAGCTCTCAACTTTGAAGGAAACCGAACAATAAAGTTGTAGTTTATAACGACATCATCGGATATAATGTACAACCTATATGATTTTTATTGTAACAGTGTCGAATCCGGCAGTGTAATTTGTAAACAGCGGTTTGTGTGGTATAGTTTTTATTCGTCACGAGACCCAGCGATGGTCAGAAAGTGAAAAAAAAAACTTTTCGCTCGTATATATAGTCTCCGCTGCTGTGACGTATTTATCCACGTGATGTAAACACTTTTAGAATTTCCGTAGATCCTCGTCGTTCCCCCCACGTGCCCGTGTACATAGATACATAATATATACGGTGGTATAAATGTGCACCTATATACGGCTTTATTATTACCGTCGACCGAACGTGTTTGTGATAATATTATTATACAGCAGCCTGCGCACGTCCAAACGCGGTCCGTGTTCGATGATGTTATACAGCGCGTCTCTATATCAACAGCGTGCAGCGATGGTCCACAGCGATTTCCCGTTTTATCGTTTAACCAACACAGGAAAACGATAAGACACGGTGGGCACGTCATGTATATCCGCGGATCGAGGGCTCGCAGTGCCTTAGTAATATATTATTATAATTTATAGCTATACTATATAAATCTTATACCAATTTATCAATTTATAGAAAAAATAAAAAAAAAATCAAACATTTAATTATAAAACCTAATAAAAAATAATAAATATATAAATGTATAAAGGTAATATTTGGTTCATATATAAATCCTGATACCTATACTATAATATAGTAAATCAGGCTGAACTCGCTGAAAACTATCCGTCGAGATTCTTTTGAAATTAGACGGGGCTGCACTTGCCCACCAAAATGACGTCATTGAACCAAAGACACGTAAACGCGTGTGCGATATAACTGTAGTATAGTTATAATAATGTTGTAAATGATACGAGAAATGACAATGATCCGTAGGGGTCCGTTCGTACAGCCGTGCACGCCTTCGAAGTGGCGCGTGGGTACCGCCGACGTGTGTACGATATAATGATAATATTATGCCATATTTAAAATAATATATTTTATATAGCAGCCTACAATAGTTATACAACTGTTGTACGACAACCAGTGCTCGAATTGGGAAATTGAATGAAAGGAAACTCAAATAGAAATTAAATAAACAACGTTTCAACTGAACATTAATTTAACACTAATCCGTGAGGGGCTTTACCCCTCCCCTTAATTACAATCACCATATTTTAAATTAAATAATTCCTAATATATATATTACTTTTAACTAAATGTTGACAGCTGTACACTTTTCATCATTTCAAACTTTTATTTTTTCCTAGTTATATTAATAAGAAAAAAATATTATTAGAGTTCCTATTCAAATTAAAAACGTATATAGGTATATAACAAAATTAATAAATAAAATACATTTTTAACACTAAATAAATAGTAGAAACTTCAAAATTATATGTTAATTACATGTTAACAACAAAATCCTTTATTAAATATTTATAATTGTATAAATATTTGTTACCATTTATAACAACAAGTAGTTTTTATATTTTAAACAAATAACTTTGATAATTTATCTAAAAAAAAAATCGGATAACTGGCTTAAGATTATATTAAAACCAGATTTAAATTGAATTTGTTATCAAACTATTAACAATTTCGATTTTTGAGCGAGTATATAATATTATTAGGTAGGTATTCATATTATATTGTCGGTAAATACCTACATATACAATGGCGAGCGGTGGCGGGTTCAACTTTTTTTCCTCCGCTCTGAATTCGCGTTCAACGTGAGAAATATAACACTTGCGGCGGGCGACACGCTCGTTCAGCGATTTCGCCAAAGTCGTTATCGGGTGCCATTTATTATATTTTTCTTTTTACAATGGTATATGTAATAAAATAAACGACATTGACGCGCGCGATGTGCCAGCGCGGAATATCGCACCTCGATAACACGCCGACCCCGACCCGCAAATGGAACATTCGCAAACACGAACGGAACATTAAAAAAAACCTGCAAACGAAACGGACGGCACCGTATCCGTCTCCGCGAGCATTTTGTTCCGACGGTATTATTATTATTATTATTATACCGGCATTTACATAAATACCGAATTGTACGTGTATAGGTATCCCCACATCCGAGCGGTGCTCCGGCCGCTGTAGGTTCCAGGGAGTGTTGGGATACCGCGGTGCAAAAACAAAACGAAACGAGCCGCCACCACCGATGTATATATAACGCGTGTCTCGACCGATTTCCGTACTCATTGGCCGACGTCGAGACGTGTAATGTGTTCGCTGCTGCAGCTGACGCGCCGCCCGCAAAGTATGACGGACGAGGTAAGATTAACAATTTCTTCGCGCGCTCGTTTCGTTGACTTGTAGGCACTTACATTAGCGGAGAATGATTCTACGAATTCGCAGAACATTTTAATAGCCATTGATATACACATTCACAATTCCGTAAATTTAATTTTCGTATCAACCTATTCCGCATGATTTTATGTGCAACGTTGTCATTAAATTTGCTTGCTCTTGTTCTTATAAGTAATAAGTTAGCTATTCCGAAAACATGTAACTATAATATCGACATACCTAATTACAAATTGTTTTTTGCTGTAAAGGGTTCTGAGACTGAAAACAAAACTTTCAGAAAACTTGATTTTAGTTAACACTTTACCTGGCGCAGACTTATGTAGTACCCCATGCCCTTTTTACCAGTCTACGTCTGCACTTTACTCAATCTTGGACTTATCATATTCATTTATCTGACTTGGACCTATGGTTGAATTCCTTATGATGATTAAAGTCTTAGATATATATTTTAATATTATAACAGAGTTTATAGGGAATTTCATAAGCATTGATTTGATACCAGAACGGTGTTTTTTCGTACGACGCAACATTTATATCAATCTTCAAAATGTTATCAATTTAAAATCATAATTAGTCAGTTAAACAAATTTTATGGCAACGTTGCATTTAATTAAAATTATACGGAATCGTGTGTATAAAAATTAACTTTGCGGAATCGTGTTGCAGCTTACTTGCCTACCATGTGATAAGGAGTCGCGGGCTCTATATAATTCATTTGCTATCCAATTTTGTTCTGAAAAATGCATAGTACGAGCACGACTAGACCTATAGTATAAAACATGTTGTCGGCCCGCCGCCGTATAGACAACGATGATATTATAACAATAATATGACGCGTGATATCATCGAACCGTTTTCCGTTTTCAAACCAAGGTTTATACGCTAGAATCCCGCCTGCATTATACATAATACAGGTGTAAAAATATAGTTTTTAGCACCTATGTGTTAGACGAAATATCTGTATCAGAACTAGGTACGCGTGACCATAATATATATATATATATTACTACCCGTATAAAGTATTTATTGTGAAACTCTATTATGATACCTATACGATATTATGATGAGATTTTCGGGTTAAGGTCGGGCGCGCTGCCGTTGCGGTGTTGGTGGTGCTGGTGGGAGGGGTGGACACGCGCGATCTCCTGACGCGGCCGCCGCTGACCAGACCGTCTGTCGGACCGTATCGGCAATGCACCACCTCGCATAATATTATATTATTATACAGATGTATAGACTTATTGCTATCACAATACACGCGTCGCCGGTGTGCAGGTGGGCGTCTGACCTTGAACGGATGAGTTTTACTTCAGACCTGCTGCAGTGTGTGTGCGCGCGTGTGTGTGACGTGTGAGTTGGAAAATCGAAACGAATCATGCGCCGGCTGACGGTCTCCGTGGTCGTTTCGTGACGTGTTGCAAAACGCATACGTATACGGCGTATACACATCATCATCATGTTTAATAGGTACGTTGATACCTACGTGTTCAGCCCAGAAATTCGCATAATTTTCGTAATGTTCTGCCGTATCGTCCCGTGGGTAATAGTGTTGTTATTATTATTATTATTTTTTTTATGAACGCGCGTTGCACTATATACTACGAATAGTATAACATTAGCCTATGATATTATAATGCGCGTGTAGCCGGCGGATTTGACATGATTGATCATTTATAAATATTGTTATTTTAACCGTAAAATCCTAAAGATATATGTCAGCGCTTTGCACTCTATAATAAAATGTAGGAGTACTACGTGATAAAAGATAATATACTCGTGAATATACAGGCTGATTCACCAAGCATGATGCTCATCCTCTTATTTTTCTTCAATAACGCATGTATTCAAAATACAGTTTTAGAATTTTTAAATATACCTGCATTAAGACCATATTTTCAAATTCTTGAGATTTTTCTTACTACCTGCTTATGGGTTAGTAGCGACCATAGCGATACAAACTTCTAATTTTTCAAATGAGAAATCCCGTTTTTTACTGTAAACTATTTAGCGAATAGTTTTTCTGAAAACGTTGACGTATCAGCATCAAAATTTCAACAAGTATATTTGAAAATTCTAAAATAAAAATTTTAAAGAAAATTTGAGGAAAAATGAGGGTAAGCATGCTTGATGAAACACTCTGTATATAATATAATATATAATTATGTGCATGTTGTCGCAGTGTGCACTGTCCACGACGGTCATATAATATGTATTCATAATAATAAAATACATATTATGTACAATGTATTTTTACTATGTACATATTATTTGCGATGGAACGTGCAAAAAAATTGCCATTGTAACGCAACTGCGTATAACGTGTTCTGGTGTTCGCCGTTCAAGACACGTGGACGATTATTATGAGCAATGGCGGTGTTCGGTTATCTTTACGTATGTCTTTTTACGCTCTTCAATATCAAGTGTTTACGCGCACTTAAAATACGATAGATGATATAAAGATTAATAAATTAAACTGTTAACCGAAAGTGGTTAACGAAATCTGTTTTTATTTATTGGCGGTTTTGGCACTTCTTTATTTTCCATAACTTAGGATGGTATTATATAGGTTATTTCTAGGCATATTTTCAAAAAATCATATATAATTGATTTTTATACTGCATTTGATTATTTAAACACTATATTCCTACTTATTTTCTTATTAATTTATAATAGTTTATAATTTCATATTATGTAAAAATATTAAATCGTTTGACACTCTGACCTAGCTTGTAATTGTAGTCGTAAAGTTTGAATGTAATGATATATGCTATCTATAATATGCAACATGAATTTCCTTGGAGCTTGTCCGCCCGTTAGGTTACCTATTTTAATTTAATAAATAAAATATATTATATTATTATAGTTACGTCATGTATATGCAAATATTAAAACATATAATATAAATTATATATACATCATACTTTTATATCTATTGAGTTTCACTATGATTTATTTTTTAATTAAAGTGTTGAGTAATTATATACATTTTATTATCACACAACTTCAATTAGTAAATATTCACGGGACACTCCAGCAGTCTAACCTAACCCAACACGCAGTATATAATGTACATATTTTATTATAATACTATATTAACTCAAATATTTAGTTCATAATATTTTTTATTATAAATTATTTTTACTCATTCCCTTGAAACGATTATTTCTATTGTATATAATATAAACTAGCAACAGACGTGTCTATATGCAGGAACCCGTTTAGACGACTATTATAGTAAACTCGTAAGTACTAAAAATGTCAGCAAGTATTTGATATATACACATGTAGAAAATCAACTGATTATTTTTTATTAATCTAGTCTCGTCGATCATGGAGGCATCGATTTTCATTCCTTCATAATTAAATTATCAAAGAAAATAATGTATATTTTTTCACTTTAATTTTATATTTTATTTACGACTGTTTACATGGTACTACCATTGAATCTTGTTTTTATAACCAATAATACAACTATAAACTTGAGTAATTCAAAACATTTTTCGTTTTAAAATCCTTAAATAATCAAGTTTAGAGAGATTATTAGTAACTAGTAATAATAGTCATATATAGTAATAGTTTTGTTTATAAAAATATGTTCATTATTCTAATTTATTTTGCAACTATATAATTGTTACTTTTCATTGAATATTTATATATTTTTGTATGTATCCATTTTAATTTTTTCGCCATACGTACCCATAAAATATAGTACTTGCAGCATTGAAGTTAAGAAGTAATCTTAGGTTTTACTTATAATAAAATAGATAAGAATAGTTTATTGGCTAAGAAAATAATTATATAAGCACATTATGCGTTATACAATATTAGTAAAATAATAAAATACAATTAGTTAGATCCAGTTCACTATTTCATATATTATTTCCATTTAAACTCAAAGATTTTCACTATAGCTTAAAAAAATATTATGTAAAATGACTTTAAGATGATATAAAATGAATCGGGTTATTTTTGATTCAATCATATAACATACTTTGCGTCTCTACTACAAAACATTTTCAATTTATCACTTTTTTGAAAAAAAAAATAAATAATCTTTTTAATATTCTGTTATAATTTACAGTAGCATATCCAAGACTGTCCCATGGGAATGTGGGATTTAAATTAATTTCAGTATTAATAAGTAAAGAGATAAATATAGATTACTGTCTATATTGGTGTATTATATACTAATATTGATTTATATTGAACATAAAATAAGACCACTTCTAAGATACCAAAAATACATTTATTATAAACTCATTTTTTTGTTGTCATACGTGATTACGATATTATATTATAGAAAATTTATTTCACGTGATATAGAACCGCTTAAGCTATACAACCAGATATATACACAATAAAGAAGATAATATCTCTGTTTTTATTTTTTTTTCATATCATTAATACAAAAAATGTTATTATCATTTTAAAATTCATTTTATTTTTAATTCAAATAAATTTTTTATAGTAATGGTATCAAAAAAATAAGTCTTTTAGTTAATAAATTTGGTTTCTTAACTACTATGACTGTAGCTTAATTGCTTTTTGTTCGCACCGAAATGGTTTCTCAAACAATATTATAATGGATGATGTCTTCTTAATAACAATAATATTATAATTATTATTAAATATTATACGTTAATATGTAATGTTTTTGGCAAAAATTAATTCAACATCTGTATTATTAATAGAAATAGAAATAAATTATAAAATATCATTAGAAATAGTCAATAGAGACTGACCACTGGCCAGTATAGTGCTCTGCATGACCCGTTATTTTAGGGACCGGAACAGACTTAAATGTTAACAAAGAATCAAACTAATGGCTTCATTTTTTTTGACTGGACTAGACTGGTAATTCAATTTTATTTAATAAAGTATACTAGGACCGAATAGCCGGTCCGATCTAAAAAAAATTTGGACCGGATTGTATGGCTCCGTTTGTACCGGATCATTATTATGGTCGTTTAATATAATACAATTATATAAATATAAATATCTATAACACAATTATAGTCTGTAGTTGGTGTTTTTCGTTTAATTTTACGCATATTGCAAAAACAATAATTTCAATAGATCATAAGGACCGTGGCCTGATCCGAACCGAACTGATAATATTTTTTTGCTGAAACCAGACCAAACCAAACCATAAGTAATATATTATTGAACCGAGGCTGTTGGACCGAATTACTCCCAAATATTATTAAACCGGACTATACACCGACGAGTTGACAATTTTTATATGTTAGGACCGGACCAGACCGGACCATGCAGAGCACTACTGGCTGGTAACCATCGTCTCTACTCACATTGTTTTTCGTATTCATTGATTTATTGTTAAATTAAAATAATTAACACATCCATTACCTACTCAATGACGATGTTTACTTGAAATTCGTAACCTACTACCTATAAGAGACTTTACTGCTGTATAAGTGAGAGCAGAGCGACTTTTCCGGTTTTGAGCATCAAATAATGTCTTAACATTAATGTGTACTGCGTATGCAGTGATATTTATAAAGAAATTTTATAACATTTTAAAAAGGTATAAAATCCTTAAAGTTTATTTACCTATAATATAATGTACATTATTTATACAATTTTTTATGTAGTCCGTAGAAACGAGTTGGGTTTATAACATTATTTCATGATTAATCGCCGGTCAAGACATTGGTTTTATATAGTTTATTATAATATCATCTGCTTAGACTACACATATTAGTAGTTGTTTGGTCAAAGTCATGCAACAACGGAAAAAGTTAAAATATTTAATTTAAATACATAATATGAGCTATAAGTTATAACTCATTTCTAAATTACCACCACCAGTCGGATACTCAGATAAGTGGGAACATAATACAAATACCTCTCTGAAAACAATGGACAATGAGTCATGTGTATTTGCGTTAACTCGCGTCTCGAACGAACACAATAATCTAATGGGTGTGTGTATAATATAAAATGTATAATAAGAGTTCACCGTTTTCTCCGAAAATCTTTTATTGTTTTCACTCCTATGGTTAGGTTATTAGGTTATTTTTAGGTATTATAAATTATTGTCCATTTTTTTTCCACTAATGTGCACTCATGTGGGTTAAGACGACTACACGCCACGACGTAGGTATCTACATTAGAGTAGTACATTAAGATATCAAACAATTTCAATAATACGTAAATGCGCCTCAGCGCCTGTCTTGTATATTATTAAAATACTTCTGAAAGGTTCGGGTAATTCTTTCTACATTTCATGGAAGTCTGAAAAGAAAATTAAAATTTTCGCATGGTAGTTTCTTTCATATATTTGTACTACTTGGTTTTGTCGAGTATAACTTTATATTTCATCAATTCAGTATAATATTCTGTTTTAAAGATGATATTTCCAAAAATAGAAAGTATTTTACAGTAATTAAAAAATAAATTTTGTGTAACATTTCCCTTATGTGTCCACGGACACGGTATTATTCTTAATTATTATTATCCACGTTGACAATGTTGTTGTATAAGTTTGATAGTAATTTAAAATAAATGGAAACGAGTGAAATACTGACATTCTACTCTTCAACTGTCCATTAATAATCATAATATTAAAACCGTAAGCATATATAATAATCGGTGACACTGCGAAAACGCTACTCGGTGGAATTATAATACTGAGAATTTTAAACATTGGGTGATGATACGCTTGAAATGAATTACGTTTTCAAAATGAGACGTATTTATAGAGACTACCGACTACAGGGACACTGCGTAATATCTGCAACGTCTCGACAAACCTTAGTCAGACTGGCTGTATAGTTTCAGTTTTAAGAATATAAAAAAATTAGTATTATAAATATAATAATACGCTCATAATAATATTTCTTCATCTTTATTAATGATTATTATAACTTGAATTGCACAGTATTTTCAAAGTTATTTTCGTTGAACTTTTCCATAAATGACTTTTCAAAAATTAAAAAAACAGAAACTTATTTTTTTTTTTTTTTGAAAAATTATCTGAAATATTTTAGTAAATAATATATGAATACTATATGAAAACCGATAGCCAAAAAACAGTGTAGTTGTTGTTCTGCTGTATAATAGGTGTCGAGTGTAACTCGAGTGACAGTGTACTACTGTAGTCTTTTGAGTAGGCCACTGTATCGATGAGTTAAATTTGAATTTAATACTACGCTGTACATCAAAACCAATTCTGATCTAGGAGACGATCTGTCAGGCTATATTTTTAAGGATTTTATCTATATTACAATTACTAATAGTTCACTAATTTTTGCCAAAAACAAATTGCAATTATTATAATATTATTTCATATGATATTATTAGCTGTTATTAACTTATAAGTCAATAAACCGACACATACCGTAGAATGTTGTGTTCGTAGGTTCGTAGTATAAATAACTTAAACATTTTTAAACATTTTTAAAATGCCTCTGTGTAAATTATTAAATAATATAATATACACTGCGGCAAAAAAAAATACAAGTCCCTACGAATACTATTTTTTGAAGTACAACAGAATTAACTTATAGTGAACTTATTTTAACGATTCTAAATTTAAATTTCTCAAATGTTTGATGCTTGTAGTTTATTCATGGTAAAAAAATCGTCCTGTGGCTTATAATATCTGTACAAAATATATAATATATTATATTTTATACTTGTATTTTCACGAACGTGGTGGTTTGCCATTAGAGTAAAAGGTTGTCCTTGCACCAAACCTGAACAAAATATTGTTCTCTCTCTCTCTCTCTCTCTCTCTCTCTCTTTCATTTCTTTCGTGTGCTCATTCAATATATATTACAAATACGTCTACGTATATCCACCGAAGAGATCGAACCATGCCCATATACGGTCGTCGGTGTCCAACCGAATGCGGTGACGTCACAGCTGTATCACGTGCCAAAGTGTCACCGTATAGGTACTTATTATACTGGGATAGTAAATACACTGCCGAAATCTTCTTCTTTTATTTATATATTACAAATGTTTAAGTACAATTATATATCGAACAAAATGCGAATCACCATACGTCGTGATGTTTATTGAATAGGGCATGGACCGTAGCATACAATATAATACAACATACCATGTAATCCATTAATACATGCATATTATATGCATTTTTTTCAATTCAGATGTTTAAGTATGTGTATTTAAATTTATCATGTTTTCATAAACTCGAATTTCGTTTGTAATATTTGAGTGCTCTGCTGTGACAATACAAACTTTTTTCTAACTGAGACCATTCTTTTTCTGTAAATTATTAAGTGTATAGATATTGTCTCTTTTGAAGATCTTATAGGTACATTATCATGTATCCAAATCAAAATTCAAACGAGTAGTTGTAACTTAATGTCCATGAATAATGATAATGGATTTGAGGATTTATATAAAATTGTATCAGGTATTTGGGATATAAAATTAAATATGAAATAAACGTAATATTGAATAATATAATAATTTTTAAATCATAAAGAATTAGATGGAATGATACATGGCGATTCACCATAATATATATTGTACCGCGGTATTGTTTACACGTTTCGTTTTGTTTTCGTTTCAGGGAGCTGTAGCGGAGGAGGTATACGAAGGAAGGCCGTGTCTAGAGTGCCACGACAACTGCGCGGGATTCGTGCCACACCCGTGGAGGTAAAAAAAAAATAATAATACTTTTTACATACAGTCTGGTCCGCGTGTATAGTGTTATATGTATAATGTGTATAAATGCAGTGCTTATTATAATGGGTTCCACCGAATGGTAAATTAAATCAAGTGGACATGAAAGTGAGATATGGTATAGACGGGAAGGCACTATGAGCTATAAGGTAGGCACACTATTCTTTTAGTTTTATGACATCGATGATGAACCCCCCCCCCCCCAAAAAAAAAAAAAAAAACAATCAGTTTATTAATCACTCAAAATGATCAGAAATTGGGGGTTGACATCATTTACTGAAAATTAAAAAAAATAAATTATTACTGTTATAGTAAATTGTTAATGTAAAACATGTGTTCAAATTTCAACCTATATAAAATAAGTGTTGTTCTATGATAGTATATTATTATTATTATTTTGAGGTTACTGATAGACTGTGTGAGCCCTTTTGTTTGTTTAATTCCGTATTGTATTTTATGATTTGCATTAATGTCTAAATGAAATTACAATTTTAAAGTTGACTACTCGTAGTAAATCTTCCAGTACTTATTTTTTAGTTTATTTACTGCCCCCATAATGGTTTTCCGAATTGAAAAAAATCCTTATGAACTCAAATAAACAACTATAACAATATCATAATATAGCAACGAAGCAACATATTTAATTTCGTAAGGTTTTCCAGAAGTAACTATACGAGTATGATTTTTGATACTTGCTAATAATTATTATTATTATCGTGATAAAAATGAATAATAATCTTATATTTTCACTGTTCTTTATTATTATTATTATTATTATTATTATTACCGTTTATCGTAAATGTAGATATTAAACGAAAAATCACCGTCAAAGCGTCAAGTTCCAGTGAATAATATTATCGCCGGAATAATCCAATGTAGCAATAATTCGATGACGACATAATAATATTATATAAAACACGTACATCGATTAAAATGTAAACATCAATAGGTACAAAATTATAAAACCTATAACCTTTTTTTACTTTTAGCAAATTGCACGCTTTAACCGATACATGGCCAATGGTCATTTGACCGAAGTACCGAACACCCTTTATGTAAATATATTTAATTCCATTAGAATAATTACTAACAATTCGTCGTATAATTTTGTCGTTTAACTTGCACTTTAAAATGTTGCGGAAAGTGTAAATAATAATAATAGGTACGGTATACATTTCAAACTTACTAATTTTGTCGTTCAAAAATAAAGATAAATCTTATTAGTGGTTTAGATTTTTGCAAGTCGTATGTGTTTCCAAGACCACGTTTTAGGTATTATGATTTATGAGTTTTGACTATTCGGTTTAATTTAATTTACTATATGTAATAATATGCATATTATCATAATATATATATATAATTATTATGACGGTCCATGGCGCACCAAAAGACAGAGGCTAACAGACTTTAGCCCCCCCCAAAAAAAAAAAAAAAAAAATGGTTAACCCCTTTACATTTTGGAAATTTTATTAGGTATAGACATTAAATTATGACATAGAAAAATTATCAAATATCGAAATTGAAACATAAAAATTATTACATAATATTTTATATTTATAACCTGTATTACTGGGAACCAGGAGATCTTTGTTCTTAAAAAAAAAATCTTGGGTGCGCCCTTGATGACAGCGAATTAAACAATTTCATTTTTCACATCTTGTACGCGAAATTATGTCATACGCATTGTATGTTTGAGGGATATTTCCGTTGTTATATTATCATATATTATATTAATTTGAACTCTATAAAAGAGTACAAACGTAACTTCTATTTATGGTTAATAATTTACCTACCTATCGTTTATGCCAAACACCGAATAGCGGTTCAGTTGAGCTTTTTTAATTATACCTGCAGAAATACAAACCGTTTGAAATATTATTATGTATTCTGTCAAATAAATAAAGGATAGCAAGATGATGAATAAATCAACAAAATCGCCATGCGATCTACACACAGATTTGTTCGGTTATTATGATATATTTTACTGTATTATATTATTTACTATTAGTCGTTAAAATTCAAACCGTCCAAAATAAAATTTTAAGATTAATCACTAACGCCCCACCATATGTCTCTAACTATACTTTGCACATAGATTTAAATATTAAAACGATTCACGCTGAAGCAGTAACATATTACAAAAGATTCCATAACAGACTTCCATATCATTCTAATCCCCTTATATCTAATTTAGCTTCTCGCACAATACCAGGCAATCCTTCATGACGACTGAAAAGAAATTGGTGTTGAGACTTACTCAATGAATAATTATAATAATATATAAAAAAAAATATTAATTAACAAATAGGTAGTGCTTTCACTGGATGGCTTCTTCCCTTACGTTTTCGTGTACAAATTATTATATTGTATCACATATTCTTATTGTGCCCAAGGGTACAGATTGTATATTTCTTGTTAAAAATAAAAAAAAAAAACTATTAGTCGTTAAAACTGTAGTCTTATGCGCCACATCGAATCACGACCACGGGCAATAGCAACGACGTTGAACGAGCGTCAGCAATAATGAACACGAGATAACTAACTGTCAATTATCATAAGTCCGCGTGTCTTCGGTCGAGTTTTCTTTCACTATAAAAAGCAACTACCACGGAGTATTTATATTACCTATATAGCAATAATAAATAATAATTAAACGTTGTACGGAATTATGCATTACACGGGGGAGGGGACATCTCGGCTGTAGCGTGACTAAAGCTCGGTCGTGAGAGGGGGTGATGGTGCGATTGAAATATCACAACTTGATACAGAAATTTCCTCCTTGACACTTCATATTAATTGGTTTCTTGAAGATTTTTTTTAACGGTAATATTCAATTTTTTTTTGGTTTAATACAAATTTGTTAATTTCATTATCATACACCTATAATGTACGTAGAATTAAAAGTCAAGGCCCAAGGTAGGTATAATGTATTGTAGTTTATATAATAATAATAATAATAATATCGTACGATTATGATCATATATTGATATTATATTGTTATACATTATACAAACAAACCACAGCGATATACCTATCAAGGTACATATCGTATAATATATAATTCACAAGCCTATTAAGTGGCATTTACCACGCTGTAATACCGCAGTATTATACCACTTAGTATACTATTAGTGTCTATTACCATACGTTACTGTGCGTATACCTATATTGAGCTATATTATAGCGTGTATAACTGAAAATATTATAATTAGTGGGCTGCAGGGCGATTGTTTTTGAACGCCCCCTTTAATACACCAGACATGTATAATAATCTCTACGCTACACTCACATTGTTGTTGTTTGTGTTTTACACACATATAGTATTCTAAATGATTTACGTTCAGTGTTTCCAATACAGTTTTGTTGTTTTTAATTTTTAATATATTAGAGTAAAATAGTAAATTTAATACTGCGTATCAAACTTAAAGACGATAATATTGTCATCCGTAGAATCTCGTCATTTTTTATTTTTCGATATTTCAATTTTAGACTGAGTTAAGAGTTTATAAGTAAATGCAAATATGTTATGCAATACCCACGACAATAATTTGAAAGGAGATTGAGACCTACTGATATAAGTCGTTACTCATTACAATTGGTCAAAATTACTTAGTCGTAGTTTACTAGAAATAATTTTTATTATAACTTAACTCTTTCTTGGATAAAACAGACATACAGGAGTTTACACGGTCCAATTATTTCTGAAACATTTTGAATGGGTAGACAGTCTCTATCATAGACATATTTCATATAGTCGAGATAGAACTGACATACAAGTTAGATGGTGGTGTAAAAACATAGCAATAATAAATTGACAACGTAGGTCGTAGACGGTATAATTATAGGTAATAATATTATGTCATAACTCATGATTAATAATTAATGATTATGAGATGGCGTTTTGGTGAAACACTAAACTATATAGCAGACGAACGATAACTGTGTCTTATTTGGAAGATACATACTTATTTGGACGCTATACATAATAACATCGTATAATGTTTTACTGTGAATTTTTTTGCATACATTCAAAAATAAAATTGCGTTGGCCTTATATCTCTTGCATGGCAGAGTGTTTGTATTAAAATTAAATTAAAATAACAGAAGTTTCAGAAATAGTGACACGAATCGTTGGCAGGTGCGCAGCGTCCCTCTGTTTATAATAACACAATAATAATATGTATAGTTTAACGCTGTACGATGTATTTTTATTATTATTTACTATTATTACTGTCGTGCGGTGTGACGTATCATCTACCTCCGGCAAAATATTATTATTATTATTGGTACTATCATCGGTGTGTTGGCCGTTGGCCACGTGACGCGTAAACGACCCGGAGCGAATTCACGCGTGTGGACCGCACCGGAAGTGCACCGCTCCCTCCCCGGTCCGACCGGGCGATATATACGAGCACTTCCTGTCGCATCCGGTCTCGTAAATAACCGTTTACGGAACCGTTTTCGCCGCCCAGCGATTATCCGTAGGTATGTACACACGCACATGTACAATATGCACGTATATTATACCTACCTAATAAGACGTAGAAAACTTGTGCCGACCACGACTGCGGCGGCTTCGGCGCTGGCTGTTTTATTTTTCATATTATTTCGTGTCTGTCGCGTTTGCAGTTGGCATTCGGCGTCGACAGCGAGCGCGTACAAAAATAAACGACTGTGGCCGGCCGAGCCGAGCTGACGCGGTAAATAATATCATAATAGTCCGGTGCCGCCGCTATACACGTGTGTCCGGAGCAGAATATTATTATTATAAGTTGTAACGTACACGATATTATACATTGCGGTATACATCAAATTGTACATTTGTAATATTATTGAGATCATGGAGTTCTAATACAGTGATAGTGCGCCGCGACGTTGTTTCGACGATTCTTCAGCTGCGAGATTAACTATATATATTGCGATACCAATATAGGTACAAAATCGCCGCCACCGTGCATTGTCGCGTCTCGTTTTCGTCGTGTAATATTAATATATACGATATGAGTCGTATACATCTCGGTGTGTCAGTTATATCGCTATTATAATATTATTCGGCCAACAGGTAAGACGACCAATCACCCCCCACCACCCGGCAACGACCACCTGCCCAATAAATATGAGCTTTTCGTTGAACGTTTTCAGACGATACTCTCCATGTTATTATAATGACGTATTTTAAACATTAGTACGATATCGTTTATAACAGCTCTGACCGTTTTAGTAAATGCTGCGGCAGTAGTCGATAGAATAATAATATTTCTACTCAGTGGTTGCGGTTTTCGTTGATTTTTTTTTAACTTCTAAACTTTCGGGTATAGAATACAACGTGGGAAAACTGAAACACCGTCAGCGGTCTGATAAACGTCAAATGACATCGCAAGGTGCAATCATTGCAGTACGAATTCGGCTAAGCGATTACCTACCTATATCTGCTCTGGGTTATGGAGTCCGAGATGACCGCAAAAAGTTTAAAGGTCCGCGAGATGTAGTTTATTTTCTGTATGTATACCAGTATACAAATCCAATAATATAATTTCACACTAAGATTATAATATTTTGTGGCGGTTTTATCTGTTGCGTATTATCGTTGCCGAAAGATAATTGGAATAATTAAAAAAAAAATTAAAGATAGTTGATATATATGGGCGAAAAGATGTCGACCGCATGACGTACTCCGTCGTCACGGATAATACCAGACGTTTTTTTATTGGTACAATTATAGAGATGAAACGTAAGAGCTGCTGAAGTTGTGAGTGATTTTAGGGAGCCGTTTTTCAGCTGGCTTCAATTTTGAAAACTATTTGCTACATGTACCTGAACTGAGTCAAAATTGCTATCATTTTTAAGAATAATTTTTATCCATGTAGGACGCCGCAATAATGAGAAGACGATCCCCATCATTACCTAATACAGAAGGGTTTTTTTATAATTTTTTTTTTTATTATATTTATATGAGAACATATGGGGAAAGCTTAGCCCCCTCTTTGTTGCGCCTATGCTGCCCATTGATATTGATTATATATTTACAAAACATGTACAATATATTATATGACTCGAAAGTGTTAATACATAAACGGTGGGCACAAGACATATTCTATTGGTATAATATATAAGCTGTAGTCTGTATGTTCTTATCATTCTACAGCCGCAACGAAACAAGTCGATAATATATTAATATCTCTATCATTTAACGGATAGGTACCTGCGAGACGCAGTGCGTTCAACTTGCAATACCGTGTAGGATGTGTATAATATTATGATTTATGATTTAGGTATGTTTATATGACCTATCGTACAGTGTACATTAAATATTATAATAGTATTAATATTTTAATCGGATATTGACGAGCTCTATATATTATAATAGTGTTTCGAATTTTTATACGAAGTTTATGGCCCGAGAATGGACGAAATAGCTATAAAACATTATACGACCTCAAGTATAATATAATATAATTATATAATATTATAATTAAATTACAATTTACAATATTATGTTATGAAGAGAAAATAAAATACGTCACGTATCATGATAATTATATGCAGTGTATACTCATGGAATAATACAAAATATAAAAATGACAATGAACGTAATGTCTACATCTAAATCAGAGGCGCAACTAGAGAAAACTTAGCCACCCCCCCTCCAAAAAAAAAAAATATATATCTATGTATGAAATAGTTTTTTTGTTTCTATTATTCTCATGTTAGTAGTAAATACGTTTATATTGGTAATTAATGGTAAAGAAAACCAGCAAGATGTTTAATGGGTGTTTAAATAGAATTTTGGGTACACATTTACATGATGTCTGAAACAGAAAAAAAATTCCTATCGTTGTTAAACCAATACACTCTTTGCTTCGTTCTTAAATAGAATCTAAAATGTTTGTTATGTAAGGGTGAGAGGGCTGGAGGTGGAATCCTATGGGTGATTTTAATTAGTGGTGTAGCTTCTCCCCAGAATGTTAATCCTAGATGGGCGCATGACAGACGCCCGGACCACAGTAGCCAGTAGCGTATCTTCAGTTCGACTAAGGGCAGGTGTGCTACTTATTGTTTTAACACCATTAGGTGACGATACGTTCTGATGAGGGTTCCTTCTCCAGCGCGTCACATTAATAAACTTCTTGAAATTTATTTCTTAACAGTTAAATGAATATACATTTTTTTTATTAAACGCATATTCGACAATTGTTATAGACATATTTTTTTAAATAAATAAAAAAAAACCCAAGGACCCTCCTTCATTGAATGCGCCACGTGATACCACATGATTTTCTTTGTAATATTAGAATGACGTGCGGCTTTGTATACGGTTGAAATCGTAAACAACAAAATTTAAACACACGCTGACGGTATCGGGTCAATTAATTATATTAGCTGTGTATAATACTATGCGTAAACTGCTGCAGTACAACGGATATGTCTTAATTTAGATTTGTGTTTGTGTTATTATTTTATTTCGTAGTTAATTTTACACTCATCGTGACGACTGAGTGATGTAGGTCACAGACGTACGCGGTTCGCGTGGATATCGAATAAAGACGACGAAGACAAAGCAAAGCGCGTGTTCGAGTGCAAAATAATAACAAAAACATTGCGATCCGTCTTTCGGTGTCGTCGCACACGAATATTGATTGATTGATTGAATGTGGTTCATCGGCGTCAGATGCTCACAGAAAAACCGGTACGGCGTAACGCGTTTTTATCGTACACACAACCACCAAGCGATTTCGAGAAAGTGTCGAAAGTTAAATTCTATTGCTACGGTCAACCTTCTACAGTAATATAATATATATCATATTATAGTAATGTCTATATAATATAATATACGTACGTACTTACACAGAACTTACTGTATAGGTTTGGCGAGTGTAGACCGTACAACAACCCTATTGTACCGCGTTATAATATTGTTTCGTTTGCTCCGTCCTGACACGACCATGTCGATAACAGTTGCATGCAGATAATATTATAATATTAAAACGCGCATATCAATATCAATTTTATTAATATTATATTATACCTATAGCAGACCAAAAACCGTATTTCACACTGTCTAGGAAACCACATCAACACGCTCTGTAACAAACTATATTATGCTATATTTTATTGTTATAATATTCACAAACGAGAGCCGCGAAACCGACGAGGTGTGATGCGAGGCAAGAATGTTGAAAATCATTATTTGCTGTACCTATTATAATAAAATACCATACATTTTATACAGACTGATTCTTTTATCACTGTGCAGTAATTTTCTCGGTAACTTTATGTTATTGAAAACATTTTTTTATGTAGAATATGAAATCGTTTATATTTATTTTTTATTGTAATATTCATACTTTTTAATCAACTCCACTCATCTAAATTTGAAATACTTGAAACTTACTAGATGAATATTAACTGGATGAATATTCGATTTTTTACTTTGAAATTCTTAAATATATAATATTCTGCTTCAGAATTTGAAATTAAAAATGTATGATGTTATAAAAAAAGTAATAAATATATACTTTTTTTCAACAATTTTGTATTTGAATAACTTTAAAATACAACAATTTTCCGAAGAAATTACTAGGTATATAATATGTGATAAAACAATCTTTAATATATTAAAATAAAGGAATGATGGATGGAGTATCGCATACCGCAGCTACATTATAGTATTATACCTACCTATATATTATTTGTGTGATTGAAATTTAAAAAACTGTGAGGCGAGTGATCGCGGTAACGAAAAACCACATTGAGGTTTATATTGATAATTTAATAGAGTTTTCCACCATTCCAGTTAAAGAGTCTTACTTGCATATTTTATATTTTGTACCTACAGACATGTCATATCAATATTTGTTTATTGTTTATATTATCCCGGCATGCATTGTTTTAGCGACTATCATATATTATATTATGCCATTTGCGTGTATGTTATATAATAGTTGACGCGCAAAAATACAAACAACTATTGGCTTTTTATTTTTTTTTAAATACGTATATTTTATTCATTATAAAAACAAACCGATATAAAATAATTCTAATAACAATAAAAATGATTAACAATGCAAGTGATTATAAATGTACATATACATACATATTATATAGGTACACGCACCAAGCACGCAATTCGAGTAGTACACACACGTACCTGTATTTAAATCGAGTATAAAAATATAATTAGATGATTTTTTAGTAAAAAATAAGAGTCTACGCGTGCGGTTGGCTACCGAAAAAAGGGATACCAAGGTATGTGTAATATTAAAAAATTAAAATATCAATAATCGTATTATAATATTATTATGTATTATTATATGACCGGCAACGACAATGGCGCACGGTGCATAGCACTGTAGTACGACAACGCAATTATTATGATGATGTATAATATTATAATTATGTTTATCTTAATAATTATTATATTGTCATCGTTGTCGCCATCGTCGTCGCGGTATCGCCGAGCACCGGAAGTCCGCATCCTCCGACTCGATGGCGCGGTCTAAGCGAGTGTTCAGAAGTCAAACGCATCGTTACTGGGCTTCCTATATCCTGTGTTTCCGCTGTCGGACCGGCTAACCACCGCGTTGAAACCAGTTTCCGGTCCGGCGGTATATTCGACCAGTCTCATGGCGCCATCGGGTTCCAAAACGCTGTATGCTCCCTTGACCACGTCACCCTCGCGCGCCTCCCATTGGCTCTTCACGTCGTACGTTTCCGGGTCGTGAACTGCGTAATCGAACTTGTACGCTTTGGGCGCCTGTCGTACAAACAAACACACACACAGACACACGAGTGTCGTCGTCGGTTTTATAAAAGTCATCGTCGTCGCGTCGTGATATAAACAACAATATGGATATGATAACGATATAATCGGATGAACTTTTTAACGGTTAGATCCTAATTCGGTGGACGCGTGACGCGTAGCGTCGGTACAGCGTAATGCAATAATATTATTGCAGAATGATAATAATATTATTATGGGTAAGCTATATTATAGTGACGCGTGTTACGCAGACTTGACTCAAATCCGGACTTTTGCGATCATACCAATGTTGTTTACATCACGACCGTCACGTCATGATAAGAACATGTTGTCGCGGTCATGATTGTTATAACTATTATTATTTATCACACTGTAGTACAAATCGGGAGACCCATCTATTGCAAATGGTGTTGCGGCGGGACTTGACGTTGGTGGACGAATCAGACAAAAATATCATAATATTAGAGTTTTAAAATGTCATGAAATATTTCATCTATGTAAAAAATAAAATTGTTTATCATATATCTAAATGTTTATAGTCATAAACAAGATCATCGAGAAAACATTTTTAAAAGTTGGTTTATTGTATCGAATAATAATAAATAGTAGCCTGCAATAGGGATTATGTATATGATAATTTAATACCATTTATAATTAATTTATATAAACATTAACGCATAGTAATACGTAAACCTCGGTTGATAAGTCTCATCGACGTTTTCTGTGTGTAATTATTAATCATTTCTAATTATCTATTACCAAATTCGTTAAAATAAAAATATATATTTTTCATAATTTCATTGAAATATTTCAAATTCTGAACTTTAAATGCTATATATTATTTATACTCGCACCGTTATCGTTATATATGGTAAAATGACGAAATGGCCGCGGTGATGTGTGGATGTTTACTGGACCGTTGAGGATAGTGATAACGGCGATAACAATGCGAAAGAAACGATGGCGATATCACGCGTACAATATACCGTATTGTATTCGAGACGGTTACGGCCGGTACTCGTTTATAATAATATAGCCATAGGTATTATTTTGTTCCGACCAGACAATATTATTACTACCGCCGCAACAGTTATTTGCTGACATGAGTTTATAATGCGACGATGGTGTTGCTTAACCATAGCACTTTACCGGTTGTTCCGGTCGGTTAGGAACACTGCGCACTTATTTATACGTTATCGCGTACGACATTGTTGTCGTCGTTGTTGTCATTTATCCGGTTGGGCGGTCGCGTAATGTAATTTTTAGTCGATTTAACCGAAAACGAGCTGTCGTACTGGTAACGGCCGTGTGTAACCGATACGGCCGTTTTCATAAGGATACTACGGAATGTCGTGTGAAAAATGATATAATGTTCAGTATGTAACAGTCATATTCAAGAAACGAAATCGGTTGTCGCGAACGACAAATCGCAAGCCGAGAATAAGCGGAAAAAACCGTTATTGACAGGAAAAAAATGTCGATATCGATTAGAATGTTCCGCATGTTTACAGCCTTTGACGCGAGCATTACGCAATTGTCGGTGGAGGATTGTTAGTATCACCGTTTGGATGGCAAACGCCAACAGGGCCTCGAACCACCAAATTAGGTCAACCTCACTCCCTCCTTTCCATATATGTAGATTATGCGTCTTGTAGAAATATAATAACAATAATGATTCAAACTATTCTTATCTGCATAAGCAGCTGATGATAACCTACTACAATTCTGCTCTATAAGATATTTCGTTTTAGTGGGCGAGGGGGGGGATCTATGGGAATTAAAAATGTTAAACATTTGAAATAAAGTGTGTGTCTCAATCCCAAATTGAAAATTAAGTTTCTCTGGATACAATGTCCGTATAAAAATGAGTTGTGATTACTGCAATGATGACTGGGTGATCACCTAACCTAAATTGTGGGAGGAGGGAGGAGCAGGCTCAGATTGAGCCGACGAGCTACCGAAAAAATCTAGGCAAGCCGCTCAAAATATGGGTCGATCATGAGTGTTAAGTCGTAATTGTATTTTTATATGGTAATAAAAAAAATAGTGCAATCATTAGTAAAAAATATAATCGAATCGAATTATTAAATCGCAACACGGTCAATTGCTGTAATCAAACTTTGAAAATACAAAAACTCAATGGGCCGATAGCTTGCCTATCCGGAGATGGGAAGGAGTACCGATTCAAGCCCCATTTTTCAGATATATTTATAGTCACACTAATCAGCCACTTTGCAGTAAGTAGCTAGTATAATGACAACTGCAGTGAGATAGCTTTTCGAATACCTATGGGTAATAAAAGTTATAAAAACGTGACTATAATACTCACGTAATTTTCGGCGGACTCTGAGCTCTGGGACCGGGGTCCTCCTTCAACGAAAATTGGTATGGCCATGGCGCACGCAGTCATCACGCTTAGTGCAGCTAACACCTGGAAAACACGCACGTACACCGTGGGTGAACAATTGTATCAGTATAATAAAAATATTATAAACACGACGAAACAAACGGCGGTAGACGACGAGAGATCAAAATAATACTAATGTTTATAATAATCAGTGTTCAAGACTTGGTACGCTAAAAATCTTTGAAGAATCTATTTAAACACGTTTGCTTAAAAAAGTTGAGATATTAAATTGATTAGTATGCTCTATTGATGGTATTATTGTATAGGTATAACAATAATAGTATAGGTATGATATAACGATTTTCTAATTGAACAGCGGATAAATCAGAAAATATATTTTCTTATCAACGTTTAAAGAAATTTGTTTTTTTAACAAATTTCCAAAATGTATAGAAAATTTAAAAATTACATCAAAAAAATACAAATTTTAGTTTCATGTTTTTTCATTTTATGTGAACTGCCTATTTAAAATATTCTAAAAGTTATAACACGCGCAATAAGGCAATCAAAACTTTTTACAATACGGATGTATAGAAAAAAAACAAAATATGCATTAAACATTTATGAGTTTGAAACGCAGACATGAGCAAAAATGCATGAGTCCCAAACACTACAGACATAACAAATGACGACAAAAGTATACTCACTTGACACGACCTCATGGTGTAGATGCGGTGGTGATGATGTACAACGTCGACGATGGGTTTCGCTGTTATGTTGCTGTCGCCGAAGTAAAATGTGTTGCAAAATTTGTTATTTTTATGTTATAATATTGTATGCGATATACTGCAATTATTATTATTTATCGTTTTCAATAATGGTTGTCGAAACCCGAACTATCGAACACTGATATCATACGAGTCCCGGGCCTGGGATTTTATACATTTTTCGTTTGTCCCCCCACGTCGCCATGGCCGCGCATAAGTCTCTACCTCCACCGGTCATTTCCCGAACGAACACGTTTTCCCGAATTGGACACGCGACACCGACGACGTAATCCGCCGCCGTCTCTGCTGGAAACGGGGCGGCCGGGCACTGCTCGAATGCCAAGGTCGTTGCGGGAGTGGTTTTCACGCATTGCCGCAGTTTTCTCGTCGAAGATGTGGGTCAACGCGCTCGCCGTGGTTACAGTTGCGCCAGTAAAAATATTATAGGTACAGTGAAACCTCCCCTAACGGGCACCTCCAATTAGCAGGCGATTTTTTGTGAACAAACTATACATATTTTCTATAAACTTGACCTTCTGAATAGCTGACACCTCCGAATAGTGGACACAATTCAATGACTGAGAATGTCCGGTATTTAAAACTTTCATTGCATATATGCATATTTATGTGGATCCATTGTATACGTATAGAGGTACTTGTGGAATTCATTATGTTGTGGTCATATGGATACTGAAGGCTTATGGGGCTTATGGGCCTTATGAGGAATGAAGAGCTACACTTGAGTCATATATTTCAAAGATGCCTCTCTTTCGTTTATTATTGTATATATGTATCTAAATATCGTACTACTATTATATAGTTAATTTATAATGGCATAATATAATATAGAGGTGAAGACTTCAGTCTCCAACGGTATGGGTTTATATATGTGTGTGTGTGTGCGTGTGTGTGTGTATGTGTGTGTGTGTGTACACATATTATATTCACAATAATTGTATATTTGTACTTAATATTATGTTTATGTATTATTATAATTTTTTTTAGATTACGAGGATTTAATTTATATTCGTATATGACATAGAAGAAGACTATTATAGGTGGCATTAGGTACATATTTCGCGTCTATCTCTTTTTTTGATTCTCCCGTCACCGATCTCGCTGAACGTTTTCTATTTTCAAAGATCGCTAAACATTGTTTGCACATTTAATTTTACGTCGTTGCCTATATTGTTCTTCGCAATAATTTTATAATGTTAGAATAAGATAAAACAATGAAATAATACTCAAAAGTAAAATGTCAAAAAATCTGAACCAAAAACAAATACAATATATCTGGTCTGTACTATAATATATGTGTGATGACTGATGGCGTCTACATAGTATATAATATGGCCGATAATAACTAACCGTTACGCGGATGTCATAGTGATTAATAACGAAAATTTGGAAACTTACAATAAAATCAAATAATTTAATTTAAAAACAGTATAGTGATTAGTACATCATCTAACTTCCAAGTTGTATTCGTTTTTCAAGACCTACATATTGCTTTCTGCAAGTACACAATATATAAAATTGTTGAAACAACCGAAACGTATAATATTATTATTATTTGCTGGGATATTTTCTTTTCGAAAAGATTTATTTACCTGCATTTTTTTTATCTATTATTTGTTCGTATATATTACATTTTGAACTAGATTTGTTCATAGATCTCGCGAACGGAGTTTTTTTCTTCGTCTCGGATTGAAGTTGCACCGTCATCTATTGCAGTGCAAAGATAATAAATTCATAACCATTATTATTTGTTGAAGTGCACACGAGCCCATTTCCTGTACAAATATAATCACGGAATAAATGGTTCGCTGACAACGCATAATTAAAATCACTCCATTCGATTTTTTAATGGTCGAAGTCAAATGATACGCAGCATTCTCCAGAGCTAAAAAATGTATATATATTGTGTAAAAAAAATATAAAGTTTTTAGCGGTTTATTAAGTGCAGGTTTATTTAATTGATTCGATTTATTTAGGTATATTTTTAATTATTTACATTTAATCACAGTGTATTGCATTTTTCAATTATTTTTCCGAATACTTCTTGGAAATTCGAGCTTTTTTTGCACCTTATGAAAAACATATAGGTGTAATACCTACCGCTGTGTAACCGCACATTAAATGCAACAATATTTTTATCACTGTTCCTAGTACTCTTAAAGGAATACTAAGCGTACTTGAGTGTAAACAAAAGCTATTGTCATTTAAAATGATTTATTTTTTATTATTATATCATTGAAGATATTCACTTAAAACTCGCTCATATTGCATATGTATATATATATATATATATACATATTGCATATATATATAAACATAACGTCTACGTTAAAGGCTTGAAAACTTATGTAAACCACAAGTCATAATATTGAAAACGACCAACTGAATTGAGTTAAGTCGGTGCGTATATATTTATGACTACAATATACGTATTGTTATAACATTTTACTTCGTGTGCCTATATCAGACATATAATACATTGCAGTTATGCAACTTTGACGGCTCTCAAACTATGAATATGCACCTACTTTAATATAATCGATCCTATCATTTTTTCCGACGACCGTTGTAAAAAAAGAAAGTAAATTGCCGACTTATTTGGCATATTATTACATTTCTGTCCAATGCTTCTATATCACTGTAACAATGGGGAGGGGAGGCGTTTCCTTATACTCTCCGACTATATATAAATCTGGTTCTGTGCGGCATCGATAAAAATATATAATATAATATAATATTATTCTCTCTGTACGCACAAGAGCGGATCTGTGGAGTTTTTATTGTGGCGAGAAATTTGTCGCCGTCCGCTGTTGTTTCGATATCGGTCGTTATTGTTACGCGATTAAAATTTTTTTTTTTTTTTAATGTGTTTTATACTGCAATTTTTCTTTTCCGTGCTAAAAATTGTTTCACGCGATAATGTAAAAAGACACACACACATTTCATTGTGTACACACCTTTATAATATTCCGATAAAAGGTTTTCAATACACTTTACCAACGCACTCGCTTTTTGGATAATATATTATATTGTTTTGCTGAGACTATATGCGTACCTCCTACCTATCTACTGCCATAATAATTAAAATTTACTCCTTGATGATAATGTCCTGCACGCGTTTGATTGCAGTACGACACACACTCATTATATTATTATTATATATACGACTGAACACGCAATCAACTTTCTTTGTAGGCAATCGTTGTTTCTCGAAAGCCATTAATACTTTACTTTCAAATTATTCTACCAGCTACAATTATTTCCATACCGCAGTCACTACTTTTGATCTATTTTATTTGTGCCATTATTAATAACATTATAGTGAACACGTGCGTGTAACTGCGATTCGAATAGATGTAATACGGTTTTTAAAATAATAAATTGCATACGCGCTTTATCCACGCTATATCGCATAAGTAGGTAGCTTAAAATATTAACTTTGACGAATTGTGACCGAAAACAGTATTTTAAAGGGACAATTTTTATAAATATAATATCAGTTTGTTTTTATAATAATATATAATATACGTCATAGGCACAATAATCTTATTATGATATTATGATTACAATAAAAGCAATATATTAAATAACGGTGAAAGTGCTCGAGGGGGAAGTCGCGAGGTTGTCTTAACTGAATGTTGTCCAGGTGGTTGATAAAATCATCAAAAGCATCTAGCGTGGTTTAAAAAGAAAAAATAAACTATTAGTAGATTATACCGTTTTTGTCTTATAACTGTCTTTCTGGGTTGTCCGAGAATGATCTTAATGACAGTGTATTGATGAGATATTTTAAAAACCGAAGAACTCTATAGATCAAAATCTTTTTGACGGTGGAAATGAGAGTTAAGTCTTTTTCACTTGGAATAGTGGAGCTTGATATAGATAGTATTATTTGAGGGGCTCTAATACATAAGCGTTATTACTTACATTATTTGACATTGAGCACTCTTGCTTATTTAATAGTTAATTATTGCTATTGCTAATGTTTTTGTATTTCTTTATACCTGTCTTATATTTTATATTATTTTTATTAGATGCTTACCTATATATATATTGTTGAAGGAGCAGCATCATTTAATTATTTATTTATTATTACTGCATTATATTAAAAACCGCTACATGTAACGTTGTGTATGTATAATATCCATTAATTATTAGACAATGATTATCTTATTTCTGTGTATTATAATGGGTTCCTGGTCTGTCAATAAATAAATAAATATAAATAAAATATAACTTATATTAAAAACTTAGAACTAACTGTCTTGAATATATTATTAATCAGTTGATTTTTTTTAGTTCTGCTACATATTGAGCATCTGTCGTAAATATATTTATCCTAGGATTTCAAGATAGATATCCAAAAATTAGAGATTAGATAAAACTTATCAAACTAATGTGCATTATATTGAATATTATATTTATTTTACTCAATAATCAAACGCTTTGTAGTTGGGTATTCAGTTTGTACTATAGTTTAACAATGATCAATATTTATCAAGAGCTGAGGTCTGAGTTTAAAACATGGTAAAGAATAGACTACGACGTAACATGCTGTAGAAAAAATCGTTTCGTAAATATGACGTCGTTTATTGTTTTTACATAGTTTTATATATTATTATTGGTATATATAGATAATTTTTACATTAACTATCATTAAACTACAGGATTAAGTAATCATTTATACAACTTTCAGCTGAATAATTTATTTCGGATTTTAAAAGAGATTTGCTTTTTTGATGGGTAATTATGAATATATTTATTTTATTTCTCACTGAATATTAAACGTTATAGTGTTGTAAAGTTCTAATCGTGTTTTTTTCTACTATAAATTGGACAATTTTTAAGTGTTATAATATTTATAATGCAATAATTATGTAGTTTCTATCTAACATTTTATCGTCATTACATTGGGACATATGTTTTGTATAAATCTTAATTTATACATCAGTTATTATATTATATATTCAATATATTTTTGTCGTCGTTAAAATTAAAGTACCTACCTCCTACTTGCTTAAACGATGTTTTTTCATCACAAATTAAAATGTCGCATTAAAAATTAAAATAATATGTTTGTTGTTTATGACAGTGTTAATGTGTCTTTCCTCAATAACTAAAACGCTTGTAAGTTGTATTTCTGCCTAAAATGTTTGACAGTTGACTGATTTATGAATGTATATAAAACTATAAAGTGCGTAAATGAGTAATACTATATTATATTATAATGACTAATGACTTATACAGGAAACGCAACACTTATGTTTAAATATTTTTGACATCAAAAAGTCATTATACTTTGGTATAGTATAAATTGATAAACCTACACTATTATGCACAATCTATGTATTTTTTCTCAGATTAAATAAAAAAAGTTCAATAATATACAATAATAAATAATAATAACAGATATTAAAAATGAATAATTTTTTTAAAATATTTCAGCAGTTTCTTTTCTAAAATACTTCATTATTATAAATGATAATGAATTAATATTATAAAATTACATAATACCTATTATTCAGTACAATAGGAAAAATAATAAACATAATAACTAGCAAATATTTTATAATAATATTGGTATTTTTCATTGCTTTGTTGCAGTATTGCAGAACTTTACAAACTTAACGTAAATTATGTATTAGAAGATGGTATGATATTTTGATTAAACATTAATTGTAATTAAACAAAATTGTGTTATTTTTTTTTTAAATAATTATTTTGTTAATATTTATATTAAATTACGTACGCGTTTGTTACATTTGGACGTGGATTCAATTTTAAAATGAACGCAAAAAGTCATCAGTATAACTATATTTTGAAACACAATACAATTATGTATCTTTAAATTACGTTAAAAATGTTTTTAATTATTTTTTATATAATTATATTTTTTTACAGTTATTTAAATTGTAAACACCCGCTCTATTTTTTTGTTTTTAATTATGAATATAGTTACAAAGTTAAATGCCATTAATAAGGGTAAATTACGAGATGAAAATAATATTATCAACTATAAACATGTTATTTTAGAAACAACATTAACATTTTATACGTTATAATAAAGGAGACTCGTAAATTTCAAAGCGATATATTTTTTTTTAATCAGATCCTATTGATGGTTTCGCGTTATGTCTTAAAATAAATATTTTGGTTCGGGATACTTGTGAGAGTTTATTGAAATGATTGCCTATATATACTATATAAACTATTGATTATATAAATCCATATTTTCTAAAACATAAAAATCATACAGGGCCTATTTTGTCTGTAGTTACTTTACAATAATAATAATACAGAGTTTATTATTTTATGAACTTTATAATTTTTACATAAATTTTTATTTTAATTTTGATCATTTTTTTGTTCATTGCCGTTAAATAAGCACATTAACTTCGATTTATTTTGTTTGATATCGCGTAATATACAGTGTAGTTTAAGTTTTAATTTTAAAGCTGACAATAGTATATACCTATATACAATCATAATAAGGGTTAAGAAATATCCACTTCGAATCGATGTTATGTATTAAAAAAGGTATCGAGGAGTGCTAACAATTATAAAAAAAAACCACTGCTAAGAACGAATATTGAATATAGAAACAGTAAATTATATATTGGTATGTGTTTATAGTTTGTCGTTAAACAATTGAAAATTATTGTAACAATATTGCATAATTAATTAAAATAATATTTCAACAAATGCCGTTGATATTGAAGCAGTTACAGCCAACAGGTATATGGTATAGTTAATTAACCGACTAACTCTACGCTTATTTGTCTACAACAATAAACATTAAAAAAAAAACAAAAAATGCGCGTAACCTTTTGACTCTGACATTTTAAACAATAATAATAATAATATGATATTATAGTCTGGAGGGAATTTCAGCAAAAGGTCTTTTTTGACGTGAAAAATTAAATCACCGACGCCATTTTCTGTAGAACAATCAGAAATGTCAAAAGGACTGAGAGTATATACCTACCCGTGTATATAACGTACCGAGCATGCAATACAAAAAAAGAAAGCCGATGTTCACGCATTTCTAATTTATTCAATCGCTACGTTATATACTGTCAATCGAAACTATAATATAGTATAATGGCATTCTCGGTTTGATTGTATCTCAGCTTTTATATAAAACGCTGGCCGGCGAACAATATTACACACAGCAGCATGACGTATACATAATATATAAATATATAATATTTATACATAATATACATATACTCATATATATATATAATATACATATATTCATATATATATTAAGTGTGCCTATGCATTGCCATTATTGCGGTAATAATATATACCAGGGGTGCTGTTTCGATAAATCATCGCCGTCGTCTCCGAACTGACGACGACGAGCTTGCCGGGCGTTGATTAATCATAAAACGAGGACGGTCTCGGGGTGAGTTAAAAAGAAAGCGTTCACCGTTGACCTTTAAACATAATTAATTGGACCGCGCCAATCGGCCGCGACGTTCGCACGGGCGGCGGGCTCGTAAAAACAGGCATTTCGACGACGTCGCGCGCCCCTTGTCCTGATGCACACGGCCGTGTCGCACTACAGGGCGTGGCGTCTTAGATCAACACAATTATTATATTATACATTTTTCAAGCGTATATATATATAGTAATAACACGCTCAACTTGGATCGATTTTGGCCATAGGTAAAAGCGGTAAATTGATGACATGCCACGGTCCGTTGGAATTAAAACCTTTCCACATATACAGTTTTGAAAATTCTTAACAAGCCTTTGAGTTTGCGTATCTATAATTTAATATTTCCACGACGCTACGTGTGTACACACATTATATACATAATAAAAGCGCATAAACGTGTTTACTCTATCAAACTATATATACTTGTTTAAAGGTCCGTTTTCCTTGTACTCGTGTGCACGATTATATATAGTACGTAACATATAATAATGTTATTATTACGTTTACAAAAGCACTAAAAAGTGTTTTTTTTCTTCCAAAATTTTTCGCGCGTAACAAAAGTGCCGGTACTGAGGGTTTTTTTCAATATATATATATATATATATTCGCATAGGTCATTTGGCCTTCTGTATGATGTGGAAACATTACACAATATTATAATATTCATTAGAATAACTATACTGTGCAGAGACGCGAGGAATATCATAAGAGTGATGTTGTAATTGAATATTGAAAATATTTGTTGATTTCCCACGAGAAACCACGTGCCGCAGTCATATAGTGTCTATTCAAAAAATAAGAAAACAAAATGTTTATGTCACTATTTAGTTAAATACTATCATATTAGACGATGGCGCACGTGAATCATACCAAATCCGCAAAACGGCGGATGTATACTTATTAACATTTTGAATATTAACTTACCTATTATTTTTTTGAAATCAAAGTATTTAAACACAAGCACTACGCCGGTTCTGTATGGATTTGGTAACAAATATTTGGTGCATTTTGAAAAATAGGATTTTGTAGCTACACTATGACTAATAAATTGTTCAACCAAAATAATAAATTAAAAATTCTATAGATATCTCGATTTTTCATCTTATTTTATCATAATCGATTTGAATATGATTTAATCTCCATAACCCCTTAAGTTGTGTGCTAATTTTGAAAATACTCTGTTTGGCAGTTTATCAATTCTCGCGGTCCAACAACCGATCAAACATTTTTTTATAATATATAAGAAAATCGGATATTTTATGTCTACTACAATCCGTATTATCATTATAATTATAATATTTATCAGAGTATGATGAATTAAAATTACCTACCCACAGACACCCACACGCCTGTTATTTACAAGTGTACAGTTATAATAAAACATAATATTTCAGTAAATTACTCCGTTTTGCATATTATATGCATCCGCGTCGTATATGATAGATGTGTACTCAATAATATCATATTATTATATGCAGTACAAACATGGCAGGCGTCGTATAATAACGCAAACGTCGATCGTGGTCGAGTGAAAACGAAATTATAAAAAAAAAAATTTGAAATTCGACCTTAACCGAAGGTCGGGTTACCCAACGCTCGCGAGTACACACGACGGGCGACTTCGAACGAATAATACAAATATACACACGTGCGCGTGCGACAGGTAGTGAGTACGCGAGTAATATAATATATATTATATAACTTACACGTATATTATAAATTATAATATTATGTACAATTAAATATGCATAATATATGATAACATAGGTAGGTACTGTGTTTTCTTGGGTGGGGGCGGGCACCCTGTGGCACGGGAGAAATTCCGACGATGATATTATAATATATTGAAACGTGTGGAATGATGAAGAGGGTGGGGCAGAGAGGGTTGTAGTGACAAGTCCGCGAGCGATTTAACGCGGGTTATCTGACAGGCATGTAAAGCGTACGTTTATGAACTGCGTGATAATAAATTTGATCCGGCTATTTTTCCGCCGCTTTTCTGGCGCAACGCGACGCAAATTGCGCCACGCAATTTTTAATCACGCAAGCTGGGCTGCGGGCATTCGGGTATCGCGCAGCGACTCGCGCCCGGCCGGATTGAGCAAACCGGAACAAATTTGGCACTCGCGAGTACAGAAAAAAATTAAACAACGTACACCTAACCTATACTGTCCGCTCTCTCTCTCACTCTTTCCACCGCCCTTCGTCCCCCCCCCGTCGCTCGCCATACCTTTCACTCCCTCTGCCGCGGTCATCGTTCTCTCACTCTCTCCTTTTCTCTCCGTCCATATAATTTTATCATTCCCACCTAATTGCCTGTGACTTATAATACATGTATAGTATGTTATATATATATTTATAAAAATAATATATATATATAGAGGTGTGTAAGTGCCCCGCGCGTTTATCTTTTTCACCGGAGACCTGCAGCAGCACTGCGCACTCGAAGCTTTTCGCTGTTATTATTATTATTAATTTCAGTCACGCGCAGTTGACCGTACTTTTTGTAAGAAGACATTTGATAATATTGTAATAATATTATGTGTGATTTATTGTTATTTTTCTGTTTCGTGCGCCCGACTTACAGTTTTTTTTCATACCGCCCCTCGCCAACACAATTTTTATTTTCCGAAATAATATTTTTATTCTATCATAAATGTATGACATATAATATAATAATAACAATAATAATAATATTATATTTATGTTATGCATAGTGTATTTGTTATTATACTAAAAAATACGTGATCCGGATTCTTGTGAATTTCGAGCGTACTTACAAATAATAATGTGTACAAAGTGTATGAACGACAACGCCATGCCATATAGCTATAATTAATTTCTAATTATAGAATTCCCGCATTTCAAAGAGGATATCGCTTATACTATATTCTGATATTATTTTATATTATACTCGCACTTGGCGATGATTATTATACGTTCTATCAATCTTGCTGTGAGAACTTTTGAAGAGGACATTACACCCGGATATTAAATTGCATTGTCTCACATCAGCAAATTGGTATTTATCAAAATCGATTTTGTGTCGTAAATTTTAATATAAGGAATTAATTATAACCTACTATCAAATTTAGCGGTATGCATATAATATTTAGAGCATTTTGTAAGCTTTATTGATGTTTAAAAGCTTATGGGTTTAAAATTAAACGAACTATGAGCATTTACTTAGAATTGTATTATCTTACATAGTAGCATACAACTCACTTTAAAAATTAAAATATTAATAAAATAGCTTACGAAATTTCTTGAAGATAATATTTTTCCTTATTTGAATTTAATAAAAGCCCGCAATCGACTATAATATTGAAACTAATACAACACTAAATAGACGCTCCTGAATTCAAATTTGCTATACTGTGTTTGTATAACGGTTGTAAAAAAGAGACAACACATTCGCGCCCTTTTAGGAAGCTGCCTATTGATGCACTTAACGTTAAGATTGCCTAATATAAGGTATTTGTATATACGAATCGTGTAAATATTTCTTTTTAAGTTTCTTCGTGTGGAAAACCAATTTCAAATTATATATATTTTAGCATATGATTTGCGAATAACGTTAAATTGTTTTCGTCAATTTCATAATAGCACGATAAAAAGAAACAAGAAACACTATAAAACAAACTGTGCAGTGTACACATTTTCATAATGTCAAACATGCAAATCTGACATTTAAAATGTTTAAAACCTATGTCACTTATGACAAAATATTATAATGGTAATACATTTTCAGTTTCAATTACTTTCACTTATCTAACAAAACCGTTTAAAGTGTCAACTGCCAACGGTTTTGTATACCTATTGGCTATTATACACATAATATATTCATTATATATTATTATAAATTTAGTAGGTATTTAATACAAAGGAGAAATTTATGTCAATTCATTGAAAATCATATTCATATCATTATGCTTATAACGGTGCCTATTACTATAAAAATAATATATATACTTATTATTATATACTATTACTATATATAGCATAGTTTAATTAATTAAATTATACATGTCCAAAACATTAATTAAAAAAAAATTATAATTAAATCGTACATAATAGATAACATAATGCTAATTGTGTTCATAGAATATTTTTATTTTTTTTGGATGAGGTACATTTTTAAATCACGTATAGATAAATGCTTGGCTATTTACTCTAAATTAATTGCCGCTATGATTCGGTCACTTGGTAAATAATAATTGTGTTAATGGTTTTATTGTGGTAGATTTAGTTAATTTTATACCGTATAGTCCGTAGTTAGACTAAATTGTATTCGATATTTATTACGGCTTTGCCCGTGAACAGTTTTGCCTGGTAGACTATTTAGGAGACAGTTTTAATTTTAAAAAAAATGTTTGTTCAGCACCACCTGTCAGACATGACTACCTTCTAAAATTTTCTGGTATCTCTAACAATCTCTGAAAATTTTATCAAACTCTGCCGAGCTTAGATTTTGAGTCTATTAATTACAATCCTACACACATTGCTTTTAATAAATTATGTATGACATGTGTTATCAAAACAGCATCGACGAGATGCATGATGGTATTATTAATCAAGCAAATTATTATCTGCTCGCGCTTATCGTTCGTCGTTCTGGAAGAGTTTCAGTGTTGGAAATGATGATCTCGATGTGCAGATCGCAGGCCAATTCTGATATAGTTGATGCAACATACTTTTATAGTTTTATGGTTTTATGACTTGTCTGAACCTCTTGATTGTTTCTTGATTTTGTAGCGACTATTTTTAATTTTATGATTTCAAGTTCCTTTTGAACTTGCTCTCGTTTGATATTTCCCGGTAGATCGTGGTTTGATGTGTATGTTTTTGCTTTTAATGTTTTAAGATTATGCGATAATTTTTCGAAAATATTATTTACGATAACACATTTTTAGAGAATTTTAATAGGTGCAATTAAAAAAAACCATGTTAACATTAACACCAGGATAATAAAAATATCGTCTCTATACCCAAATAGATATTTACTATTCGTCTTTCAACACACAATAAAATTTATACATTATTTAACTAGCGTTAAAACTTAACGTATACAATATTGTATTGATTCGAATTTAAAATTATGTTCGTAAAGTTTCTATTTTTCTAAAAATTATTAAAAAGTCAATTGATAAATAATTATAGGTAGATAAAATATTGAGTGTGATACTTAATGGCGACGAACAATTTAAAAAATATATTCTCGTATGGTATTGTGGTTATGTGAATTATTATTTTTTTATAAATAAAATATTTAAGTAGGTATTAAAAACATAAATTAAAGTATAATTAATTTAAATTGCCTACATAATAAATAACTATAATGAATTAATTTTAAATTTACGAAATAGTGAGATTTATTGGATAGAACTAAAAATAGTAGGTATTCTTATTTTGAATGTAATTATTATATGCTTTCGATGTATAATAGCAATCAAAAAACTTAACCTTAATTAGTGAGAAAGCACTCAAAATATTAATATATTTAAATGTGTATACTGATAGGCACATATTAACATAAATAATATTATGCATCATACGCATTAACCGATTCATAATTAACCTAATAAAGGTAATCTAATTATTATATTTTATTAAGTATATTAAAATATTTTAATAAAAAAATTTATCGTGCAACACTATAAACATTAATAGATAGACTGCGAGTAACACAATTTTATAGATATATATATTGTATTTATATAAGATTTTATTTTAATCTAATAAACTTAAAACATGTTTAGTAGACAAATTTAATCCAGTGATATTGTACCTATTTTAAAAATAAATAAAAAACTATATAAAAGAACATTAATACATATTTTACGGTTGCAATTCACAGACAAAAAGCATGTTTTATATTAGACCAGCAATAGCTGTTACCCATTGTTATCTACTAGATTTATTGTAGATGACATGGTTTTGCCTAAAAATTGTAGATTATTTTTTTTTTTAATGTCCATGTTAATATAATTATTCATTATAGGTTAAGTACCTATACTCAAATTTTCTTTAAATTATTTATAAAACCATTATTTTCTCATTAGTTTTTTAATTGTATACCTACGTAAACCAATGGTTATGTAATTATTGCGCAATCGTTAATTATTACTGTGTTTTTTACAAAAAAAAAAAAAAAAGCTATGTACAGTGCATTCATCATCTTTCTTTACTACTACGTCTGACAATTAAACAAATAAAAACATTGAGGGGAAACTAAATATAGATTACTTCAAATAAAAGACTTTAATTCGACGACCATTTCAGTATTGTTTTAAGAACAACAAGGTTTTAAATGAGATATAGTTTTATGAAATAGGTAATAAGAAATAGTTGTGTTTAGAACAAAATTCTTATAAAAGCAGTTAATATAGTAATGGAAAAATACAATCTCAACTAAAATGTCATTATATATTTTTTGTATTTTTTTGTAGCGCATTCTTTTGACGAAATGTTAAGTATAACTTGCCAACTATAAAATCGTTACAAATATATATAATATACTTTCGATTATATGTTAAAAATGTGCTAATAAAATATTTTAGATATTAATATTAATATTTTTATATATTTTTTTTTTAATATTTTAGAGGCTTTTAAATATGATAAAAATGATTCATCGTCAACTAGTCGACTTTTACCTAAAATATCAGCTCGTTTTAATATTATTAAATAATTGTTAGTTGTTATTACATAATATACGCGTTGGCAATAATTAGTTATATTTGATCACTATGATATCATGTGACATTTCGACAATTAATAGAATAATAATATTATACTTCTTCGAATATTCTGTTGTTACCTGTTTTATTATAATAAACCTAAGTAATATTCAAAATATAAGCGATAAGGTTAGAGCGGTGAAACAACGAACCTGTGAAAATCATTATACTTTTAAAAATCGTATTGTGCGTGTTGATTTGATTGATTTAAATAATTTATTTTAAAACAATTGCATGTATATTTCAAACGAAATTTAGTTAAAAAATAATTTCTAATGCACCTCACGAGGAATAGCTCATGACAAAAACGTTTTATCGCCGTTAATATTATTATTGACAAACCGCGGGGAAAAAAATGAAAAAATACCGAGAAACATGACACGAGTTCAATACATTGAAAAACAAATGACAAATTCAGATTAAACGATGATCGATATTGCTCAAAAAAAGTAAGAGTCGAGCTGTTTCAGAGTGTACATTATACGACGCGTACATATTATATAGTGTTATTATTATTATTATATTATTATGGATCTCGGCAGTTATATTGCGCCGTTATTATTACAATGAATGATAGATTGACTACAAAAAGGAAATGCATTAGTTTCCACTCCGGCGTGGTATGGGGCGCGTAAATGTTTGTTTTCAAAACGTTTTGCAAAAAGCGCCCCCAGTGGTTTTGACGGGGCCGCATGACGACGGCGGCGATGTATAAAAGGCGTCGCGCACTCGGTGCTCGGCAACAGTCGCGACTTTTCTTAACTTTTAACCAACGCGGTGTGATGCATAATTTTTCGTAAGACCTGAACACACCCCCTCCCTCCCTAAGTAACTTCGTACACGTATACGTGTGTGCACACGGCGCCAAAAAAACTTCAGCACGACCACCGTGGTGACGACAAAATCTCGTTCGCGTAAAAAAAAATCGAGTCAAATTGGCGGTCGGTACGTACCCACCTCTACACATACTTCCGACGGTCAACCACTAAAATTGTTTTCTATAATTATTATTGTTACATGTCGTTAGGTTGTGTCTCGCGAATGCGGTGCGATTGATATTTATAATATTATTTTATTATATTGCATTATTATATACACAATGTGTGTAATTATTATTATTATTATTATTATTATTATTATTATTGTTATTATTGTAAGTGCGTCTACAGCTGGTTTATTATATTATTATACTAACCGTTAAAATAATATATATTATGAATACGTATAGATAGTTACTGCGTCGCGCATAATATTATATTGTGACGAATAAATTTGTGACCGAAATAATTATTGCACAATGATATTATTATTACGGTATAATTATTGCGGCGATAGCCGCCGTGATTAAAATCTCCATATGCGTGCTATAGTATTGTATTTGGAAAGTGAATTCGGGTATAGTCGGTAGAATTTTTTTTACGGTCGTTTCAAGCAGAATAACGAAAAATATAGGTACACGATAAGAATCACAATACATAATATTATATTATATTGTAGGTACTCTGCTCTTAATATATGATACTGAAGAATGTAATAGGCCTAACCGAAAAAATAACAAAATGTATGCTAAATGCGGTGTAACAGATTAAAGTAAGTACTGCATCGATATTTAAAAAAAAAAATTTTCAAATTTATTATAATTGTGTAACAATAATTTTTTTATTATAACTAATATATATTATATTATTTTATATGATTAAAAAAAAAATTATTTATTACCCAATTATAACAAATTTGAAATTTTTTTTTTTAAATATCGATGCAGTACTCACTTTAATCTGTTACACTGCGCTCGTATTGTACAGTAGGTGTTATGCTCTTGTACATATTAAATAGGTAGGTATTGTAATATAGGTATACGTGTATTACAATAATTTGTCACTTATTTGATGGTTGAGAAAAAAAAGGTCATTCGATGAAAGTGTTCCACAGAAGTTGTTTTTAAAAGCGACAGTTGAGTACGTATTATTTTATAATAATAATATTGCTGCTAGTTAATATATCATATTATTATTTGTTATAATTCTGGACAACGTGTGGAATGCTCCTGCGATGATTAACTCTCTGCTAAATGTGCTTCGCGAGTCGAAAACACATATTAACATATATTACACAGCTCGTCGCGAAAACCTCATCAATCTTTTCGTTTTATAAACATTTTACAGATCACAAACTCGCGCTCCGAACACTAATTTCTATTAAATATACATATATATATAACATAATCATGTTAACTTAGTGTAAACGTTTTAATTAAAATACAACTTTGTGTGTGGTTGCAATTTATGTTTGATTTGAAATTGGCACGAGAATTTTTTTTACATATACATTTTAATAATATATATATATATATATTCCTTGGACGTTGTATATACATAATATTATATTCTGCAGTTGCCTTGTTGTTGGTTTATATAATATTATATATCTACACCACGGTCCGTATATACACAGCGATGCGTGTATAGATATTCTATAAGACTTAAAAACACGTTCAGAAAACTATACTTAAGTTTGAGAAAATCTTCGAAGAATATTATTATGTTAAGACATTCTTTTTGCTCTTCGTGAATTTATTTTTAAACCTTCGAGTCCCGTTACGATTATATTTTGTAAACAAATTAATACTCGCACCGATTCAATTCTAACCAAATGGAAAGCAAGCGTATTTTTCACAACTCTCGGACACGATTAATATAAATTCTGCAAGTAGTTATGTATTAGATGAGCTATACAGCTAGATGAATTTCGGCATTAATATATAATATAGCTTATATATAGGTATAAACAAAAGTATTATTGTTAAAAAATATACCTATATATGGTATATTGTATATACTTTTTGTCGAGTTGATTATGATACATATTTATTTTTTTTATACACCTGGTACTTATATCGTAGTTCATTAAAATACTACTTTCTTAAATTCAAAAAATGAATAAAATTGCTACTGCAGGAATCATATTATACTCAAATTAAAAAAAAGTATAAGTATCATTAAAAATTCTCACTTTCACAGTCTACGAAATTGTATTCAAAACCGACAATATTTTTTTATAGCTACAATTTTTTAAATCATACTCTCGCGCACTAAAAACATAACGTCGAAAATATTCTACACACATATTACATAATAATATACTTTATTTGATGCATCCAAATACACATCTGTACATTTTATACTATCGGTATACTTTGAAATAAGTTTAATGTTATTATGTTAAGTACCTGTTTACATTTAGTGATAAAACTATTGACAGTTCATTTTTTTTTTAAATAAAGTTTTTTGATTCTTGCATAATCCATTTTGGTCAAAAATATAGTATCTTATGCAAGACATTATCATATTATTATCACAACTCCTAAATACAGGTTATATAAATTGCTAGTTGATAGATTTTGTTTAATAGTATTTAACTTGTTTGTAAAATAAAAACAATATTATCATTAATTAAATATATTAATAATATCCTACTTATATAAATTGATGAAAAACTATTAGGTAAAATAAAAAAATAATTAAAATAATAAAAATAAAAATTATTATAAAAATAAATTTAAATATAAAAATAAAAAAAAATAAATTATAATACATTTTAATAAAATAAATAAATAAATTAATTAATTTTATTTTTTTATTATTTTAATTAATTTAATTATTATTAAAATAATAATAATTATTATAAAACATACTCTTATAACTGAATATTTCACATTGAAAAATATAAAATGCGGGTTTTTAGAATGTATTTTGTTTACAATTTTTGAAACAATTAAAAATAGCGTAAGTGTAAGAAATCTGTTTAAAGTCATAAGATACCAAAAAAAAAAAAAAATTCAGTGCCACAACTTTTATAATATTTTTGTGAGTCTGCTATATTTAGAATAATTTGTAAGCAATTAGGTAAACATCAATTTGTTCATAAATTTATTTAAAACTACATATTGTACTGGTTTTATTTTGTATAAATATAATACTATTTTTACAATCAAAACACTATTATTTAGGAGAGGTCCTACTGAAATTACTAAGAGCTCGAGCCTTGGAGATACAAAAGGCTTATTCTTGAATTCCGCGATGGGTGTTGGCGCAATGTTTACGCATTAGATTTTCTGTTAAATAATTAAACTAACAAATTTAATGTTATTTTTTAAGAATCAAGTTCAAATTCTTTACAAATATTTTAATATATTTTTAGTAGTGTTTAAAAAAAAATCTTAACGATCGCGGGCTTGAAAACAGTACGGTAAATTATGTCGAAGGTTTATTATAATATTTTATAATACTCTATAATTATAGGCATAGGTTCATAGCTAGAGATATAATTTTTCAACAAATATAAATCGTATATAATTAGTGTGTCATTCCCGTGGTACTAACTACACTAAGTACTATAAATGGGGCCATTTTTTTTTACTTTTTTACTATTATTATTAGTTTTTATTTATTTTTTTTTACTACTTTAGGCCATAACAATATTAAAGGCGGTGTCAGCGTACACACTACGATAGCGAACAATTCCATTAGTTCGGTATGCCATTTTGGGATCAAGGCGACTATATAGTCATTTGCGATAGGTTATAGTGATAAATATCCGCATAACTCACCACGCGCATAGTTTTTAGTTGGTCGTTTCTCGCCTTCTGCCGTATAAAATAATATATACCCACCGCAGCAGCTGCTGTGTTAAAAAATAAAATAAAAAACCCGTCGTTTTAATTTCAATAAATTCGTGTGAACCGTCAACCAACTTGCAATAAAACATTATGCCAATGACTCGCCGTCCGAAAAATGAGTTTGGACGAATTTTTTCACATTTTTATTTTTTGGTTTTTAATACAATCATTATAATATTATAATAATATCATTGTCGTATCCTATAATAATTTATTCGATCGCGGCAGATGCGTTAGGCAAATTCAACTCAAAATATCCTTTCTTCGAAAAAACTATTATTTTTTTACTTTTATTGATTTTATTACGGACAATTCCGGGACTATAGTGAAATACGACGTGTTACACTCATCTATATTATAATATATTATATGATTACTTAAAATACACCTCATCGACTTTATGTTCATTATATTTGATATTAGGTAGAGTACTACATAGTATTGTTGATATTATTAATGTTAATTTGCAATAAGTTTTCATTAAAATGTATAGATCAATAGATTATAGATACCTTGAGACTCAGAGGGTGTTTATAGCTTACTTTTATAATCAATATAGGTTGCTATATGGTGACTCACAAGTGAATTTAGTTTTGACTAGAAAAGTTAGTTTTAACAAAAATCGATTATAATTTTGTTTATTTAATTATTAGAAATATGGCATATAAATATTATTTATAAATTTATTTAAAAAAAAAAGCAAATCTTAAAATTAAATAGGTACTTATATGAACAATATTACTCAATGATTATTTTTATGGTTTGCTTTCTTAACATTCTGGACATATTTTTTAAGTAAACACAGACGAATACCAATATCTTAACGATATTAGATTTACGTAAGCTTTTGAGCATTCGTTGAATCTGTGTTCATTTTTTATGGTTATATAAATTATATGCACAGAGTTATTTATAAGAAGAGGTAAATCATATAACTAATCATTATGATCGTGTTTGTGTATTAATTCAACTAAATCAAAACGGATAACGATAGGAAGATAGATTAGGCAAAGTCGGGTTAGGTTAGGATAGGGGCATCACATCAAGTATTTTACAAAAGTTTATAACATAATATTTTTTTTGATTATATCGAAAACTCCACCAGTGCCATTTGTGGGTGGGGAGGGAATAAGATTTTCATTATTTGTCACATAGTTTCATTATAAATGACGCAAGTCATTTTTTTAGCTTTAGCTAGCTCCTCACTCAAAAAAAAAAAATAAATAAATAAATAAATAATACGCTAGTTACGAGTTTACAACTTTTAATAGTATATAGTCATTCGATTTTGATATTATACTGTATTGAACAATTTATTTACTGGTTTTGTATTTCATTTTTCCAATGATATGAAAAGGCCACTATCGTGAATAAGATTATATCGCTGTGGTAGTCGACCAAATATTTAAATATTGTAACTATGTACTTCGTTTTGCGTCATGCGGGCGTTTAGATTTTTGGTTTTTATTTATATGAACATGTTTGAACAATACAATACTACTTACCGATCTCTCAATCGGGAATAATACATATTATTTTATACAATCACGTTTGCATCGTATGTACGGGGCTTTCCGCGATGAACGCCGCGGTATAGGTAACCTGCAGAGGTACCTGTTTTATCAGAAAATATTTTAATGATTTCATCACTTTTAATGGATAATAACATGTCTACATTATAATTATTCTATTATTCACTAAGATAATAAGAATATATTAGTGGCTATAGTTCATATTGATTATTTTTTAGTACGGATGGCATTATATAATACAATGTTGCTAATTTACTAATGTATTAATCGCGGCATTGCGTCAATTCTCGTGTGGTAAATACTCGTATAAGACAACATACAAACTATGGAAATACAATGGAAATACTATGATAACACACAAACTACTCGTGGTTTAATGAATAGGAAGTTATAGTCAAGGCGATCCGTAGTAATATTTACATTGCCGGTTGTCGGAAAGTACTTTTCCAAACATCCTGTCAATACGTTTTCCGCATCGACCGCAAGATAAAATACACCACGTTATTTTAATATGATAATATATTATTACTAGATATAGTATTATTCCTGAGGATTGAAACCATAATGAATGAGTGTTGTTTTTGAGGGATAATAGTATACATGGAAACTATATTGAATGCTTAAAAAATCTAATCTACTAAACTATTATTCCTATATCCTTCCGAATCCGACGTATGTTGTACACATGAGTGATTGTTACCAATATAAGCTATACATTTTACCTTTATGTATACAGGGTGACTCACCAAGTATGCTCACCTTCATTTTTCATTTAGTAATCAATTTTTGACCTGGGGTCCTCATATCAAGTCAAAAAGAAAAACTCTCAATAGTCGACTCCACTTACTTCGCCCAATTCTAAATTCAAAATTACCCTTTCACACAAAAATAATCATCTATAAATCCTTACTACGGCCTATCTGGGCTTATGCAGTCCAAATTTGGGGTTGCGCTAAACCATCTCAAATACGCACCCTCCAAGCCTTCCAATCTATCACTCTCCGCTTTATCTCTTCCGCACCT